>JADRCD010235441.1:0-55033 GCA_019843815.1 Montemys delectorum
GCCATCGAGCAGAAGTGCTTTTAGGCAGTGCATCACTAAGGATGTCAACACCTGGCCAACCTCACTAGTGATCTACAATGAGGAGTGCTTAGCTGTCCCATCTGAGTTCACCTGTCAGTCAAAATTGACCAAATCAACCCCCTGGGTCTTGCTATAAGTCCCATCGTACCTTGGCGAGGAATTTTTCATTTGAAACCCAGACCAAAGGGTAGAGACTCAATCTTTGTGGGGAAGTGTTAAGTGTTGAACATGGTTCACAGGATGTTCTCAATACTTGATTTTGTTGGTATCAATCTACAGCTCTCAAGAAATTGGAGAGAAAGAAGCATCTGTACATGGAAGGCCTTAAGTGTGTAAGATACACTTGTAGCCTATGACCCTTCAAGCCTGAAGCTAAATGAAGGTCATACAGCGCTCCGAACGCATGGTGTCTTAGTGTTTGCTCTAATCATATCTGACTCTTAGCAAGGACACAAAGTGTCTGGATGCCTCAGGTCAAATAGAGGGAGCTTGTGAGTGCTTCTGACCTCTCCAAGTGGACAGGAAAGTGACCTGTTGATACAATATGCCTCAAGGAAATGTGGGTGTTGGGATGATCCACAAATAGTTTATCAAGTGTCTATGTAGGTGTGCCCCTGTATGGTCAATTAATTGCTGTGCTGGCAGCACCAAGTGTTGCCGGGACATTTGTATTGTCATTACTAAGAATCATTACCTGCTTTCTTTTTCTTCCTTTTTTAATTAGACATTTTCTTTATTTACATTTTAAATGTTTTCCTCTTTCCAGCTCTCCCCTTTAGAAACCTCCTATCCTATCCCCCCTCCTCCTGCCTCTATGAGGGTGTTCCTCCACCCACCTACCCATTCCGGTCTTCCCACCCTGGTATTCCCCTACACTGGGGGATTTAACACCCTCAGGCCCAAGGGCTGCTCCTCCCACTGATGTCCAACAACCAAAGAGTACACATGGATGGAATCATGGATCCCTCCATGTGTACTCTTTGGTTGATGGTCCAGACCCCGGGAGCTCCGGGGGTAGGGTGTCTTACCTGATTTCTATATGTAAATGTTTGTCACTTTCTCCACTTCCCCTCCACCCCCAAAAAGGGGAAAAAAGCAAGCTGCCTTGGCGTAGGTTACAGGTCACATTGACCTTAATTTGGCCAAAAGGCAACACTAAGATATGGACAGGTTCTAGCCCTGCTGCTGATTGGCTTACAATGAGTAGCTGTGGAACCTCTCCCACTATGCTTAATGTCTTTTTAGATGAGAAAGCAATGTGGCTTTGGTTAAATAAAGATCTTGTGTCTAGAGCTGAGGAGAGAAAGCACCAGCAGAATGAGCAGGCAGAGAGACACAGACAGAGGCAGGAGACCGAAGTATGGACAGACATGAAGCAGAGAGGAAAAGTGAGAGAGGACATAATGGTGGTTAAGTCACAGGCTAGCTGGGAGACTATCCCAGAAAAAGGTCTACAGCCTTAAACTATGTAGATGTCTGTACATCTTAATTATTAAACATCAACTGAGATCCTGCATTAGTGAGTTCTTACCTGTGAGAGGAAGGGTAAGGAAATACCACACAGCACTGTCATGCTGGCTTAGGAAGAACACTTGTACTAAGATTTTTACCCATTCCACAGTGAGTGCTCTTAGATAGGCGGTTTTAACATTCTGAATTGTGAACTTATAAAGTACATATCACACAAACTCTGCTTAAATGATTATTACATGCTTATTGTAGACATATGTTGATTCTCTTATGGAAATTAGCTTCATGTCAAGTCCTATAACCTCCCTAAACTGGACACCAAATGTTCAAACGCAGAGAGGGGCATTTCTTGTTCAAACTACTACACTATCTAAGGGCACAGACCACTTGATAGGCTGACTGTAATGGGATGTATGTGGGAAATATCAACCTTGGAAACTCTGTGTGTGTGTGTGTGTGTGTAAAGCTTTAGTCAAAAATGAAAACCCAGTGAGAAACGGGAGGCTTCAAAGGAAGCATCAAGGTCATGGCCTGTTGCTGCAAGTCCCAGGGAACACTGTGAGCAACTCAGGTAGTAATAGCTCTGTAGCTTAAATTATATGAAATGTTGTTTTATTGCCAGTGGGAAATGTTCTCTTATGCTCTTGGAAGTTAAAAAGGTCAAATGGCTGCAAATGAAAGAAAATCTTAAACTTTGGGTTTAAAAACTACTAAAGGGTAAAATGGGCTGGGTGGATACTATGGGCAAATGGAGATAGCAAAACTGGTCTGAGAGCCCAGCCCCTCTTGATGCTAGTGGGTCTTGCCATAGGGGAGTTTAGGTGGCCTATAGACTATATGTTCAAAAGTTAGAATTGGTAGAGTCTGGGTATGGAAAGGCCTATCAGCATATGATATTCATGAATACTTGGTGCCCATGTGGTAGCCCTATGTGGAGAAATTATGATCAGCTAGACAGGTCCTTCAGGGAATATTATCCCTGGATTTTTTTTTATCTTGTTCTCAGGCTTCTGGTTGGCCAATAATGAACAGTTGTCTTCTACTCCATACTCCGACAGCCATGATGCTCAGCCCAAGCATATGGAGCCAAGCAATGTATATTAAATGCACTGAAAACCTAAGCCAAAATAAATCCTTCCTCTGGTAAGTTATTTCTGCAAGATAATCAGGTTAAAGCGATTTAAAAAAGAGAGAGAGAACCAATATAATGATGTATTTCCTATTTTATTAGTGTGTGGGACATATTTAGAATATACTATAAATTTCACCATTATTCTCATTCTGTTAGAAAAGCTGAAAAATTTAGAATTTTACAGGGAACCCTTAGTTGGTTCATTAGTGGGGTGACATAGTGAGTTGAACAAATGACATCAGCAAAACACCACCAGTTGCAACCTCTAGGTTGACTCAACAATTGGTTGGCAAGTAGCCCACCATTGGAGTGAGTGAGGAGGGGAGTGACTGACTGTCACTGCAGCAGGCACAGCTCCTGCCAACAATAAAAAGATGGATGATGCCATATTCTTTCTATATCATTGTCTTGTGCCATCAAGAGTTGACACTTTCCCATTGATTTCAAAGGCAAAGCTTTCAATCATTTTGAAGAACTCAACCTCAGCATAGACCGGAGATGAATGCTTCACTGTCTGCAGTGGCAAAATATTGTGGAAATTCTGATTTGGGCACTCTGTTATACTTCTGTGGCCTCTTCGCATGCAGGCTTTGATGCAGCCCTGATGGTGTCTTGGAAATGGAGGTGGGGTGAGCAGTACTCAACAGGTGGCTCTTGAGATGGAACACAGACAATATCTCTGTGCTCCTGGCTTTTAAGCTGCAGAATTCGATGTTTACTCAAGCCTGTTCCTAATCAGCATCTGTCATGGTTTGAATGTGAAATGTCCCCAATAGGTGCATCTGTTTGAACACATGGTAGCTAGATATTGACTCTATTTGTGGAGCCTTTAGGTGGAAGATCTTTGCTGGGGGAAGTGGTTATTGGGGGTCTTGAAGTTTTATATCCCTGCCCCACTTCCTGTTCATTCACTATTTCCTGACTGTGGTTGTGATATGACATGGCTCCTGCTGCCATGCCTTACCTACCATAATAGAACATATACCTTTGAACTGAAATCCAGGACACTCTTCCTTCTCTAGACTGCTTCTTGGCAAGTATTTTGATATGGCAAATAAGTGACTCATACAGCACTGAACCCCCCTAACATTCCCTTTTTTGTTCCTTGTGCTCTAATGGCCAGGGAATTGGCCTTGACTGATAATCTGTATGGATATGAAACTGTAACTACCAGAAAATATATCATTTTAAAATTGAGGCATAGGAAAGAATGCATGATCATTACCTTTCTGAATCTGACTTATTTTGTTAACCACAGTCTACTTCCATCTATTCTTTTATAAATGATTTACTGCCTTCTTTTTATGGCTGAATAGTATTCCCTAGTACATAAATACATTCCTTTATTCATCCATTGATGGGTATCCATGCTGGTTCTATAACTTAGTTACAATAAATATTGGTGTACTGGGAATCTAAAATAACATGGAGGAGGTCTGAAAACAAAGAGAGAGAGAGAGAGAGAGAGAGAGAGAGAGAGAGAGAGAGAGAGAGAGAAAGTAGAATAGTAGAAGGTGGGTATTTATGGGGAAGCTGGTCAGCCAAAGAAGGTATACCACATCCTACATGGTTTTGGACCTAAAACACTGATTAGGGATGTTGAGGGACCGGAAAAAAGGCAGACACAATGACAAGAAAAGCTGAGGTTAGGTACTGTTTGTGCATTCTGATGGAATGTCACCTACTCCCGTTGCCCCCAACCAGAACATCAGTGTGATTATTATGGACAGCCCAGGAGAAAGGGTTCACCAGCCTGGGTAGGAGGTGCTTGTAAGCAACAGTATCAGGCTATAAACATCTGGAAGGAGGAAGCTGTAGTTTCTATTCTTTGAACACCCTAGTTAATCATGCCTAAACACGTGTAGTTGGCTTCTGAGGAAAACTTTGCCTTGCCAAACCTTATGGGACAAACAGCTTTGCCAATCCCCAGTGGGTCCAAGACCTCAGAGTCCTTGGCATGCCTCTCTCCATGCCAATAATATACATTTACTCAGAACTTCACTCACTCAGGGCTTCCTTTAGTCTCTACAGAAACAGGAAACAAATAGATGAATTCTATCAAAGGATAGTGTGTCCATGTATGAAAATGTTACAATGAAACAAACCACTTTATATCATTAATAAAAATAAAAAGGGGGGCACAATTGACGCATCAGTCAAGAATAGCATCTGATTCAACATCCATGCAAAATGGTAGAAGACACTGAAATATTCTTTATGAACCTTCTCAATGTGTCTCTCTGCCATTTGTTATAGTCCTGTAAAGTAACAAAAAAGTGGAGCAACAGAGCACATAGTTCACTCAACATGGTCTTGGGATTCATACCATATATTTAAGTGGTAATGTCCTTTATGCTTGCTCAGGTGGATCCCGCTGTCCTCAGTTATCATCCTGTCCAGCAAGAGGTAGGAGTCATGTACACTTTTAATGGCCATCAGACAGAGGCATGTGAATCATTATGAGTTTGTGAGTTTGAAGCCATTCTTCTTTATATAGTGAGCTCTGGGCCAGCCAGGGCTACATAGTGAGACTCTGTGTAATAACAAAACAATTAAATGTGTATTGATGCCAATTGATGGATATCTGAAATCTTTCAAGTAGGTTGTTGCAAGGGAGCTTCTTGTAAATGTACATTTTCATCTCCTTGGGATACCTACTGTAGCACATGATGGGCAATTAAAGTGTTAAGAAGGTGACCAGCAGCTTTCTGAATATCCACGGTATTTTAGACATCACCAGCAGATCTGGAAGCAGCAGCATCCTTATATTATACTCTCTCACATCCTCATTTGGGAGATTTTAGTCAACCTGTTTCACAACTTGCATTTTGAATTGGATTTTCTGTTTTACAACAGTTTTCCACTACAGTAAAATTAAGCAGAAGGTACACAGATGTCTCCTTAACTTGGTGCCTCCACACACACAACCTGATTCATCATCAGAATCTTGCACCAGAGGGTTATTTGTTACAATGACAGAACCTATATTGATACATCATTGCTACCTCAAGTTCTAGTACAACTATTTCCGTGAATTTGGACAAATGCACCCTATTATAATAGTAAAATATAGGATTAGTTTCATTTAAAAAAATCATCTGTTTACTGAGTAGAGCCTCCACCTGCTCAGAGGAGAGGGGAACAGGTAGAATGATTGTGGGAGAGGGTAACTAGGAGGGAGCAGTGAACAATATGTAAAGTGAATAACTAAAATATAAATAAGATTAATTTTAAAAATCATCTGTTTGATGCTTATTCAACCTCTTTTCTTGCCACCAATAATTTCTTGCCTCTACAGTTTGCTTTGCACAGTACCTATAGACCTCAATCCTTCCAGACGATTTTCATTTATATATTGGTAGACATTCCAGGAGTCTCCATATTTTTTATGTTTTCATAGCTCTCTGATTTTTTTTTTTACATAAAAGTATAGTTGATAAGTAACAAGATATTTACAGTACCTGAGATTTTTTCACTATGTATTTATATTGTGTTGAAGCTAATGAACATATATATCACCTTTCCCCTCCCCTCTGTGGGAACAGAAATGATCTATGCTCTCAGCAGTTTTCATATATCCGATCTGTGGCTGTTGATCTTAGTCACCATGCTATAGAGCACATCCCATGATTATTATTCATGCCTTGTTGGAGCTTTGGGCCCAGCTTTCATCAGCATCCTGGCCCCACTACATCACAATCCCAGCTTATGAAACCACGGTCATTGTCTGCTTCTTGGGATTTGACTATTTTATGATTTACATGTGACATACCACAGTACCTACCTTCATTGCTTGATTTACATCCAAAACACATTGTTCTCTAGGTAGTTCATGTTGCTGCAATTGTTTAAAAGTCTATCTATCTGTTTATGGATACAAAGTTATTATTGTACTGGTTTCAATGTTTCAGTGAACATGGGAGTGTAAGTGTCTCTTTGAAATCTTGATTTCAATTCCTTTATATATCTAGATGTGGGTTTGCTGCATTGTATAATAATTCTATTTTTAGTTTTTTAAAGGAACTTCCATTCTGCTCTTCCAAATGGCTCTATTAATTTACATTCCTGCCAATATCATACAAATATTCCTTTTACTCTGTATCTTCCTCTCCTGGTCAGTATTTTATCAACTGGATACAAGCTAAGTCTTGCTGGAACAAGGAATGTCAACAGAGAAATGACTCCATCAGATTGACCTGTGGGTAAATCTGTGGGGTGTTTTCTTTATTAATATTTGATATGAAAAAGCCCAGCCCACTGTCCTTGATATGACCCCCCCCCCCCACTCATGACAATTGGTTTTAGGTTGTGTAGAAAAACAAGCAGAAAAGGCTATGAATTATAAATTAGTAAGCCATGTTCCTCCATGGCCACTGCGTTAGTTCCCACTCCAGGTTCCTGTCCTGCTTGTGATTCTGCCCTGACTTCCCTCAGTGATGATCTGTGATGGGATGTGTAAGCCTTTCCTACCCTAAGTTGCTTTGGGTCAGAATATTTTAGTATTCCTGTAGGAATAGAAAGCAAACTAGTGCACACCCCCTCACACACATTTTTCCTTGTGATAATAGCTATCCTATCAAGCATTAAGTGACATAATGTTGTGGATTTAATTTTCATTTCCATGATGGTTAGATATGAGGAGTATCTTCCGCATACCTGTTCACCAGTTATATGTTTTCATCTGGGAAGCATCTATTTAACCTTTCTCCATTTTTAATCATTTGATATCTAATTGATATCTAATTGAATTCTATATAGACTTTGAACTGTGTGGGAGTTACTAGAAAAGATCAGTGGTAGCAAGTGTTTGGGGAAATTGAGGGAAGGAGAATCCTTAAAACACATTTTGTTCAAAAATGCTATAGAATGCTAATTTTTAAAAGATTACATGGATTCCAAAAACCACCATACATCATCAAATCTGAAATACAGTAAGCTTTGAGAGCATTTTGGAGATGTAAGAAGTGATTGCTTATGTACCCTAGAACATATGAAAGACAGAAACAGCAACACATTTTTCTGAATTATCATGCTATTAAAAAAAGATATATAGCTTCTAAATATATCTCCTTTTCTTGAGGTTGTCTCTACTGATCAGAAGCTTTTTGTCTTGATCTAATCTCATTTTTCTAATTTTAAATTTTTTGCATTTGTTTATTGATTTGGAGGATGTATGTGTTTCACAGGGTTGCATGTATCAGAGGACAAGCTGTGGCAGTCAGTTCTCTCCTTCTCCCTCCTAAGTTTGATGGATTGAATTTAGGTCTTTGGTCTTACAAGCATCACCCTTACCTACTGAACCATCTCACCAGCTTCAATTATGATTTTGATACCTGTATTTTGGGGTCCTGTACAAAGCAAACCATTGCCTTGAATTATGTCATGGAGCTTTCCCTCTGCATTTTTTTTGAACACTGACTAATATTCCATGATGCAGATTTTCCATACTTTATTTCTCTATTTACAAATTGAAGGTCATATTAGTTGCCTCCAATTCTTGGCAGTTAGAAATATTTGTGCAAAGATTTTGTGTCAATATAAATTTTTCTTCATTTGAGTAAATTCCAAGGAAGACAATTACTGGTTCACCACAGTAAACATGGATTTAGTTTAGCAAGGAAGCAAGGAGGAAAAAAGGAAAGAATGGAAGGAAGGGAGGGAGGAGAGAGGGAGGGGAAGGATGGAGGGATGGAAGGATGGAAAGTGGCTAAGCCTTTTTGCATTCCACCAACAATGACCACATGTCTCTGTTGTCCTATATCCTTACATTGGCATTTGCTAGTGTTTGTTATTCCTTTAGTAGGTATACGTACCTCATGTTACTTTTCAGTTCTCTGTTGACATGCTATATGAAGCATCTTATATGCTTATTACCAGTCTTTGTATCTTTTTTTTAGATGAATTATCTGCTCAAGAGATTTATGAGTTGAGTTATCAATTTTTCTTACTGAGTTTTAAAATTTCTTTGCATCGTGGTTGTTCAGTTACATTTTTTGCAAGTATTTCTTCCCAAGGAAGATAAGCTGTAGCTCTCCTTTCCCTCTCTTGGCAATATCTCACAGAGAAGTGGTTTTGTACTTTAATAAAGTCCAGCATATCAGTTCTTTCATAGATTGTTTTTCTAGAAATTAACCACCAAATCCAAGTTCATTGATATTGTTCACATTTAATCTTCTAGCTTTATAGTTTTGCATTTTACAATCAGGCCCATAATCTAGTTTTTCAAAAAATGAAAGTCTGTGTCTCGGTTCATTTTTCTTTTTTACTCTCTTTGCCCGAGGATGTATTCGAGTACCATGTGTTGAAAATATTATCTTGGTTACATTTTATTTACCAAATATCAGTTTGCTGCTTATATGAATCTTTTTCTGAACTCTCTGTGGCGTCCAGGAAAAAATAGACAAACAAACAAACAAACAAACAAACATTACTAAAAATAGAACTTGGGTGTTCTGCAAACTCAATACCTGGTCTCAACTGTTGAGTCATCTCTGTAGCCTCTATTATATTTTAAATTTCAACTTCTATCATTTCCTTGTTCACCTATTAAAAACTCCATTGGTTTTAATACACATTGGCTTGTATCTTGATACAAGATCTCTTAAAGTTCCCATGGATTTTACTCAGTTCTTCTAAATTTTTTCCAGAGACAACATTCCATCTACAACCAGAGAGTGATTTAATTCTTCCTGCCCAGTCTTCCTGCACATTTCTTTTTAAAAAGTTAGCTTATCATGTTGCTTTAGTGAAATCTTTCGGTATGAAGGTACTACAAGAAGGAAATTCTGTTTCTCCTGATTTTAGTAGAAAATCTTCTAGTATCTCATTGGTTCTTTGCGAATGTTCTTTATCCAGCTGAGGGCCTTTCCCTCTATTCCCAATTGGCTAAGATTTTTTTTAACCACAAATAGGCATTACATTCTGCCATTGCATTTTTTAAAAATCTGCATTTAAGGTGATGCGCTTTTTAAAAAATACTGTATCGAATGGTCTGGATTATACTTCTGATTGTCAAATGCTGTAGCATATTTAGAGTTAAATTGTACATGGTCATGTGTGTAATTCTTTTTATGAAGTTTTGTATCCAATTTGCTAATATTTTGTTGAAGATTTGTTTATTATGTTCATGAGATATAGTAGGTTGCAATTTTCTTTGTCTTCATAAGATCTTTACCCAGTGTGGTGTTAGATTACACCGACCTAAGAGGAAGAGTTAAAAGGGCTTTTTAACCCTGCTTTTATATGTTGAAAGAAATACTAAAAGTCTGCATTTCCTTGTAGATTTCACAGAATTTGTCAATAAAACATGAAGAATATTAATTATGTTTCAGAAGATCAATTATGACCCTAATTTCTTTAATAGGTTCAACATATTCAAATAGTCTACTTTTTCTTGTGCAAATTTGGGCAGAGTTTGTTTTGAGGGATTGGTTCAGTTAATTTATGTTATCAGAACTGTAGGCATGGAGCTGATCATGGTCATTATCATCTTAGTGGCATTGTGAGATCTGCAATGCTATCTTCTCACTCCTTCCTGATGTTAGCAATCAGAACCTCACCTCTTTCCCAGTTAGCTGAGTTTGAAGATTTTCAATTTACCTACATTTAAAAAATAATCCATTCTTTAGAGATGCCTCAGTGGTTAAGAATGATGCATTGAGCTGTCAGCAATGGGTCGATGACATCTCACGTTTCTGTTCCTGACATAGGCGCCTCAAAGATGTTCCTTCTTAGATTTCTGCCCCAGCACCTTATGATTCTCTGCATCTGCCTATCTAGTATTTCAGGATTCCAGGCAAGGGTGGATCCATTCCCTAGATTTTCAGGCAGATTTCAAAAGGTCTATTTTTTCATTAGTTCAATATTTTTTCTTGTTGCCAGTTTACAGCCTAGGCCAGAAGCAAGAGAACCTAGGTTCAACAATCTTATTAGCAATGTTTTTGTTTGTTTGTTTTTCTGTTTTTTTCGAGACAGGGTTCTCTGTGTATCCCTGGCTGTCCTAGAACTCACTCTGTAGACCCAGGCTAGCCTCAAACTCAGAAATCTGCCTGTCTCTGCCTTCCAAGTGCTGGGATTAAAGGCGTGTGCCACCACCACCCAGCTATTAGCAATGTTTTATGCTAAACTTTTAATTTTAGAAACCTTCCATCTGGGCAAAAGTATAACCCCTTAAGTCACAATAATTGCTTGAATCAAAATGAAAGATAATAAAAACTCGACTTCTAAAATCAGACAAAAAGCTGTATGCTTCTTTCTGTTTCTCTGTCTTTACTAGGCAGTCTTTCAACAATGAAATTCAACCTTGAAGGTAACTCAGTATGATTTCCATAATGACAGGGTATAGTGTAAACTCCAGCACAGCACAGAAGAAAATGATAGATAAAAACAGTCTTAGAAGCCAGGCCCAGTGGCAGAGCCTGTGAAAATAACTACTTGAGAGCCTTAGGTAGGAGGATCAGAAGTTCAAGGCCAGTCTGGGCTACAAAGGGAGTCCAAGGAAGTCCTGAGCTACTTAATGAGACTCTGTCTCAAAACAAAGTATGAAGAGAGGGTTAGGGTTATACAGCTCTGTGTTAGGGTCCCTGCCTAGAGTTCCCAAGTGAGAGGCAAGGATGTATATTGGTGGTAAAGCAGCTGCCTGACATTCCTCAGTGAGGGGCTAGAGGTGTGTTTTGGTGGTAAAGCACCTGCCAAGAATCTTCCAGTAGGGCCTAGTGCATGGCCCACTGAAGAGCAACTCCCTCACATGTGCAAGGACCTGAGTGCCATCCCCAGAAATAGAAAAATAGCTATGAGTTTGGTAAATAAAACCTTAGACAAAGATGACATGGTGGTTGAATCTTGGAAATGAAAATTTTCAATCTCCCTGGAAGCAAACTGGGCTCCTCGGGGTGGGGGGAGCCACTGACAATAGGTCAATGAGACCCTTGACCACTGACAGTGGGTCAGTGAGGACCTTGACCATGAGTGGATAAGTCTGGAGCTGAGTCAGCTCCTGGGACACCTGGCTGGAGAAGATAATAATGCCAGAACTGAGTTGGCTTCTGAAATTCTGCAAGGTCTCACCAAATCTAATAAAACTAACATAGTAACCAATCAAAATTCTACTAATATCACTGTTTTGTCCCCCTACTAATCACATAAGAGATTAGCTAACCCTTCTGGAAAATCATCCTAGACCTGAGTAAAAAGGGAGCCTGTGAGCCTGTGGGTTGTAAAACCACGCCAGGAAGTTTGTTAGGGTTGAGCAGTTTGAGACCGGAAGACTCAAAGGGCGCACACCTGAGGCTTAGGCGGCTCCCTGGCCCTGCCAGATTCCTGACCTGGAACACATGCCATACTTCTCACATAAAGAAATGTGTCCTATGGACAAGTAGGCCTAAAACAAAGTTTTCCATGCTAATGAGGTACCTAGAGGCCTGGAGGACTTAGCCAATAAGCTTCGTTCCCAGACATTCCTCCCCGAAAAGGGTATCTAATCTCAGACCCACGCTGAGAAGTGGGTATGGTACGTTATGCATCTATTTTCTGCCACGAACAACCAACCAAAACTGTTTAGAACCATGGACTGTCTCTTTCATTGAGATCTGCAGTGGAAAGCCATGAAGAAGGCATTTACCTACAGAGCCACAGCCTAACTTCCCATAGAGGGCTTCTCTGTGATCCCAGCCACAACCGCCACCAAACCTGCCTTCTCCAAGCTATGAAAAATCACTGCTGGGACACGTTGGGGCTCCCCTTCCTTTCCCCGTTTGTGCCCCCCGGGCCCCCGAGTTAGAAACTGTCCCCAGCCCAAGGGCCCTGACTCATTTCTCAGCTCTTCCACAATTCCCAGTGGTGCCTGGATGTCCAAGAGTCTGAGACCAACTCTGACTTTCCCACATCTCAGGCTGGACTTTGCCCCCCCCCCTCCCCCACCCCCACAGAGCAGCGTCTGGGTACTTTCCTACGGCTGACCACCTGTGGGGTAAGTGCAGTCAAACTCCCCCCATTCTGCCTCCCCCAAAGATCATACCAAATGGGACATGACCCACATGAACCCCTTGGGTTGTAACCATTTTAATGAATGGTTGATCACTGTATGCCGGTAATTTCTGCAGGATAAACCCTCTGCCTTTGCATACTATTTGAATCTAGGGTCCTCCTCCTTCAGTGGTACTTGGACCCTAACAGTGGTGTCTTTTTTAGCAGAGGGCCCCGTGGGAGCGCTCCAGTCTGCTAGGAGAAACAGCTGCTTATGATACAGATTGTAATTTGAGTTCTGGTCGTTTTGGATTTTAGACGTCAGCAATCTATTGAGCCAGTTTTACATGTTTATTATTTTGGTTTATAAGTGTTTTGTTTTGTTTTTTTCCTGTGGAGTCTGCTTTACCATGGCGCACAGATGGGGAACCTCTTAGATTTTGCCCACTACCCTAGAGTGACTATGCCTGTTAGATCCTTGTAGATAAGAATTTTTCCTGATGACTCAAGGTCAACATGTCAGTTCAGTTTGTTTGACATGTTGAGGAGAAAGCTACTTTTAGGTTATTTCTTATACTGTCCATTGAGTATAGAGCTCTTCTTCAATGACAGTGACATTTCTGTTCATGCATTCATCAATCAGAGAAATGACCAGCATCAGGACCCATGTCTGATTTCAAAATATATCACTTGACCTTGCAATGATGCTCCAGCAGAGTCCAACTCTATGTCTCCTCCCAGCATTTTAGAGTCCCAAGGCCAATGTCATAGAGGCCTCTGCTTGTACTGTGTCGTTGAGACACCAACCACTGCACAGAGCTCCTGGTTACAAACCACAAACATGCCACTTAGTTTTCCAGAAACAACCAGTAATGTCTTTATTTGGTGCAGTTCCTTCCCAGTTCTGCAAGAAAGGCTTGCTAGTGGGGAGTTTCTACTTTTGCACATTAAAAAGTACCTAAGTGAGTGCTGGGAACTGAACCCAGGTCCTCTGCAAGATCAGTGAGTACCACTGAGCCATCTCTCTAGCCTTACTTAATATTTATTCTTGAGGAAAATTTTTGTTGTTGTTGTTGTTGGATGTAAAATCTTCAGTTGGAAAGTTGGCAGTTTTCTTTTTTTTTAATTCAAAAAAAACGAATTGACTTCCAATAAGAAAGCAGGCATCACTCTGATATATGGCACACATGAGTACTATGAGTGTTTTCTGTGAGTACCTGATACTTGTCAAGAGTTTAGAAATGATGAGCTGAAGCATGACTGTATTAATGTGTTACCTTTCTTGACCTTTGTTGAAACTCTTAGATCTGTGGATTGAATAGGCACAAATTCATTTATCATTTATTTGAATAAAGTTTCTTTCCTCGTTTTATCTCTTCTTTCTTTCTTCTTTCTTTCCTTCTTCCTTCCTTCCTTCCTTCCTTTCATTCATTCTTTCTTTCTCTCTTTCTTTCTTTCTTTCTGTAACTCTGCTTATAAATATATGTGTGTGTGTGTGTGTGTGTGTGTGTGTTTGTGTGTGGTGTTTGTGTTTAATGTGGGGGGATTTGTTTGTGGTAGTGGGTGTGCCTGTGTGTGTGGTGTTTGTGTGTGTTTGGTATGAGTGATAGTGTGTGTGTGGTGCTTGTGTTTAGTGTGTGTGGTATGTGTGTGTGGTAGTGTGTCTGTGTGTCTGTGGTAGTGTGTGTCTGTGTTGTGTGGTGTTTGTGTTTAGTGTGTGTGGTATGTGTGTGTGGTGTTTGTATGTGTTTGGTATGTGTGTGTGTGTGTGTGTGTGTGTGCGCGCGCATGTATGTGTGTGTGACAGGCTCATATGCATGCTGATAGTGTGTGCCTTTGTTACTTTCTGTACTTTCCCTCAGTTATTCTTTTCTTCTTGTAACTATGGGTGATGCTATTGATTAACTTCCAATTGCACAGTCATGTTTTCTACAGTGTCTTTATGCCAAATATGTACATGGACCTTATTATGTGTCAACATTCCAGACATGTTTTATTATCTTTTATGATAGATTGCTAGATCTGCTTTTTGAAACTGTGTTAATGATGTCTTCACTCATGAGAAATCTGTAACTTCCTTCATTTGAAATCTTGTTTTCTAATTCTGTTATCAAGCAAAATGCCATTCGTGTAAAATGAGTTGGAAAATGTCCCGCTCTTTCCTGCTTTCTGAAGTGATCTTGAGAAATTGACCTGATCAGCTTCTGACGTAGTAGGTAGAATTCACCAGCAAAGCAGTGAAGCTAATAGATTTTTAAATTACAGAATTAATTCTCATCTAGCTCTTTATATTTAAAACTTGGGTTTGGCAGTTCTGGCATCTTGATTATCTTTCCATTTAATATGCAGCAATGAATTGATAGGAAGAGTTTTGTTTTTGTTTTTCTTGTTCATTTGTTTTTCTTTTTAAGAATCACTTCCTGCTTTCATGAGGTGGAGATTCATCCTGACCTTTCTAGATGGACAGGAACCTCCCTATGACTCCAGGACATAAAGTCTTTAGAACACATGTATATAGTGATTCTTTGATGTCCCAATAAACACCTTTTCTGGTATTGGAACAGACACCACTGAAACAATCCAAGGAAATCCTGAGGGGAGTGTCTAAGGTGGTGCATTGAGGAATTGATGCCTTTCACTGGTAGAGGACAGACTGGGGCTGGATGTCCTTGTGGATGCATGCATCATGGATCTAAATAGCAGTGTTTAAGGGAACTACATGTGATGATGACCTCGGCACTTACAGGAGTATGCTTATGTGCTTCAGTCATAATGTGCTTCGTGCTGTAGATGCAATACCCTTAGCCCAGGGTATTTATGTAGATCCTGTCTAACCCATCAGTGCTTCCCACCCCTCAGACAATCTATCCTACTTTTGTCCCTTCAAGTTTTGGATATCTAAAGTCTTTTCATGATGGCTACCTTCTTCTAGACCTGACCATCCCTGTCCATGTCTCCCATCTCTGTAAACATCAAAGGAACTGGAGTCTGCTTTGGGTGGAGATGTGTTTCTTGCTAGATCCCTCAGTGATATAAAGACTTCTGTATTTGGGAGTAGTTAGCTGAGTCTAATTGAGATAAAGACATCCAGACTCTAGAGGTAGTTTTGGATGATAGGTAAATCACAGAGGGAGCAGAGAGATGAGTCAGAGGGGCTCTTGGCAGCTATGGTGCTGGACTGTGCCCGGCTTTGGCACTGGGTTTGGGACTACAAGTATGGCACCCCTAAATTATAGTGGGGCTTTCAGGGCCTGCCAATGGCTAAATAATGACAGAGGAACTTATTAATATTTATTAAAGCTTAGGCCTATAGCTAGGCAGACTCTCAGCTAGCTCATCTAAACCCGACTAGTCCTGGCATGATGTTCCACCAAGTAGCCAGATCTTTGCCCCTCTGCACATATTCATATCAATCTACCTCCGAGTTTGACTGGTGAATCCAGCCTCCTTCCACCCCGATTCTTCTCCGAGAGACCCTCTCTCAGCCCGGAAGCCCTGCCTTCCCATTCCTTGCCTTCTGTGTGAAGCACCAGACTCTGGCTCTCAGCTTCTCTGTGGTTTCGGCCACCCACCTGCTCACAGGCCCCACTCAAGTGCCAGCCTGCCAGCCTTGGTGCACAGTAGTGGCTCTTAAAGGAGTTGTGCCTTTGCACATCTGGGCCTGCCTGAGAAACTGTGTTTGCTAGAATGCCACTTTCAGCTCCCATGTCCAGATCTTTCCTCAGGCCCTTAGCCTGACTCTTGTGTCCTAAGCTTGGATTTCTGCCCTACATTGGCGCCAAATAGTGAAGGGCTTCTATGGACCTACTGGTAGTAAATAATGACACAGAAAGTTATTTTTATTATAGGATAGGCCTTTAGCTTGGGCTATCTCCCAGATAGCTCGTCTAATTTAATCTTATTATCTTAGCCTATGACCCACCACGTGGCTAGTTCTTTATCTCTCAGTCCTGGTGCATCCAAATAACTCCATGTCCCACTGGCAGCGAATTCCCCATGTTGATTCTTTGCCAAGAGAGCTTCTCTCATGCTGGAAGTCCCTTTCCTTTCCTACCTAGATAGATATTGGCCATCACCATTTTATTAAAGCCAGTCAACAGCTGAGGAAGAGCATTTGCAAAATGCTGAGGCAGGTGATGATCCATAAGAATAGCAATACCATATCTAGCTAGGACCTAGCTCTTGGCCACAACAGCAGTCAACAACCGAAAACACAGAGACACCATCACACAACGTATCCCAGCAATAGGTCTAACTGCAAACTGCTTCCCAATCTCAAGCTGTTCTTTCTCATAGACTTTCAAAACTCTACTAGCAAGGCAGTTTTTATACTTATCACAAGAGATTTAAGAAATACCCATGAGGAAATAATTTTGAAATGGAGACTGATATCCATGTTACTAGGGATAGAAACAACAGGCCACTGGGTTAACTATTATTCTTTTCATTTTAGTCTTGATTTTAAAATGGGGTGAGAAAAGTTAAAAGAAATTTCCACTTCCTGCACCCTCAGGGCTGGCCACTTCTCTTCCATGCTGGTTTTGGGGACAAGGCAAAATTGGCCTAATGCAGCCTCGCATGGCCCCACTTTAGGCTTGTTCACCTCCTGCTGGGTAGAGAGAGAATTTCTAGCTTTTAAGAGGGGAAGAATTAAATCTGAAGTAGCAATGAGCTTACCTTGGTATTTTCATGATTTTCTGCAATGTTAACAAAACCTTTGCCAGTGTTTGCATTTAATAGTGTCTGCCTTAGTGAAATTATTGAGCTTCCCAACTGTGACTTCAATGGTTCTTGTTATAGTGGGACATTCACAAATTGCTTTCAGACATTAATGGCAAAGTACGAGAGGGAAGAAATAACCAAACAAGTTTTAGTGAGGGAAAATTAAAGGGAAAATGGAAAAGTATGAATGAATGATTGAAGTGGAAACTTAAGGGTTCTTTGGAAAGTCAGTTGGGTGGCGTTTTGCTGGGGCAAACATGTGAAGGAACATTTTGTTAAAGTGGACACAGGTGTGAAAGGTTCAGGCAGACTTGTGAAGGAACCTTCCAATGTAACAGACACAGGAGAAACAATGTTCTGCTGAAGCAAGCCCATGAAAGGATACGTGATGAAGGATTCTTTGCTAATGACACTCATGTAATTGGTCTGCCTTTCATTGTGTAGTCGAGCTTCATTTGTTGGGACACCATAGAGAGAAATGGAACAAAACTTCTGGTGGTGTGCTATAGTTTCTTACTGCTTCCACAGACTCAGCTGATTGGATGCACGTGCTGAAGCAAAACCCATGCTGGGGCAAGGCACCTGGGGGACACATGATGTTTGGAGGGTAGAAATAGGATTCAACAGAGTGACAGAGACAGAGTTTGGCTTGCTGGCACAACTAGCTGTGTAACATTTGTGGGTCTCTCATCTTCGCTTCTTGAGAGTGGCCCAGCTGAGAACTTCTGGTGTCCCTCTGTGTCCCTTATGCTGACTCAAGCTGAGGCCTGACTGTTTCTGCTAGGTAGTGACACCACTGCTGATTCCTGTTCGCTATCCTGACTCTGCCGAAATGAACTACTGGTATAAAGGTAAAGGTTAGTGAGTGGGTCGAGGTGATGCTGCCTTCAGACAACACAGACAGAAGTTGCTCCAGAGAACCTTTCTAACCACGCCCACTCCCTACCCTCTATGCCTGAATGCTAGGTGCTATTTTTAGGCAAGTGTGATTAAAACAAAACAAATGAAAATCATATTAATAAGTGACATGGTTATTGTAAAACTATTGGATACACAGGAGTGTGCTTGTCTATGGCATCTGGTGTCACACCAACTATTGACCAAAGCAAAATTTAAAGCCTCTAATATTACAAAATGCTGATTATAGGATGCTGAAACTGGATTCAGAAATCTTGTCTGCCTGGTCTCAAGTCCATGTATTTTCTGATTTCCTGGAAGCCATATGCACAGAGGCACACAATGAGGCAGGGACTGGCAACTAATTTGTGGAGTCTGCAAAATACAAAGACAAAACTCATATGGATCAAGTTGATAGTGATCCAGAACATAAATTCAAATGAACAGACTCTCTACACATGACATTCTTTACAAGTCTCAGGCTCACAGAGCAGGCCATGAGTGAAATAGACTGAATATGACAGACACAGTTAAAAACAAGCAAAGAATACACTGAAGGGCATGTATGGACTTTGTGATAAGTAACAGGTCACTGTCCTGAGCTCACATTTGGATCAAATCTCCATAGCCCTGCATGGACATAGTTCCCTTGTCTCAGCTGTTGGAGAAGGCTTGCCAACCACTGAGATGCTGGATTCAGAGGATTAGAACAGTCTGAGACACTGAGTCATTGAATTGGGGACAATTGCTCCAGAGAGTAACCTGGATTCAGAGAACTTTACGGGGTATTTGAGTTAAATGCGTGTTGGTCATGATAGTTTAGAGTTATCTGCCTTCCCAGATTATCAGAGTATATCCTCCTCGCCAGTTATGACCCAGTTGCCTTGCAAACCTGCACTAATGGGAAGTACACAGAAAGCAGGGTTTGAAGCTTGCTTCAGTTACTGATTACCTTTACCAAATTGGTGAGACTCAGGGAAGCATTGTTGGGGCAGCTGATGGTTTCAGAGGACCAATCTTCAGGCATTCATCTTATTCCAAATGCTAGTGATGTCTCAGAGTTAGGAGGGGAGTAGTCTTGAATTTAGTGAGCAGACACCTACCTCTTCAATTCCATCCTCACAAAGTCCTTTGCCCTGCAAGCCACTCATCACTACTGTTTAATCGGATACAGCTCTGTTTAAATTGGCCTAGGCTATAGACACAAAACTACGGTAGAAAGAGTAAGAACTTCTAGGTCTCAGGTGGGTTATACCCAGATCCTTAAGTCACATTATAAATGTGCCATAAATCACTACACTGCTGTCTCCCAGCTGTCTCTTGTTTGGTTAGTGTCGCTCTTACATGATTTCATAGTCAGTGTGACTTCCCCATGCTAGTTAGCTTCCTGCAGCCTACCTGACACCAGCATTAAGCTAGGGTTTAGGATTTCAGGGCAAAGGTATAAAGAAGGCCTTCTTTCTGAAGCCTCCTGACCCTTCTAAGCCCCAGAACAATCTCCTTTGTTTCCGAGTATCCTCCCTAACTTTTTGCACATTTCTTACACTATCCTCTTACAACATACCTGCCCCCCCCCCCAGCCACTGCCATGTCCTGCACAATCTTCCTGTATGCCACTGGAACATAAAGAGAAATAAATGTGATAGATGACCCTGATCTTCAATTAGCCCTTGTATGGATCATGCAAGGGAAGTTCTTGTTACCTGTGTAGAGCAGTTATGGGGAATCCATTCTGTGCTTAGGGACAAGCTGCAAGGTAGCTGGGGTTTGGGTCTTGTGGTTGATCTTGTGGTAATGTTTCCATGGTACTATCAGAGACAAATTACAGGAGGATCAAGTACACTGTCTTTAGCCATGTTCACTCTGAATACCAGGAAGAGAGCCTCAGATGGGGTGGAGGTGGCCATACTTCTGTAGCCATAAGGGATTTATGTACTGCTTCCCTTAATGGAGTGGTAGCACTTGCCAGGCACTCTCTACAGTAATAGTCATCATCTCTGTTTGAGCACCAGTGCGGCCTAGGGCACTGTGCTAATCAGTAGGCAGGCATGCCTTTGATTGGGTTTCATGGGTCCCAAGATGACCGTTTCTGAGAGTGATTGACTAGGGCCTATCTCCAGAAAATCCTGTAAGAGAGCAGAGAGTAGAGCTGAGAAGATGGTAAGCATGGATGCAGCCTCAAGTTAAGGTCTTCAGAGGGTGACTGTGAAGACTGTGTTAGATGACAGAGCTGCTCAAAGCAAATCATGAGGCCCCTGCGTTCATACCCATCTCTAGACACAACCCAGGCACAGATGATGAGAATGGTAAATGGGGGAAGGATGTGCCTTTCCAGGTATTTTGGGCTCTTCTTCCTCCAAAGGAACACAATATAGGATCTAGAAGTCTGAAGTTGGTTTTCCAATGTAAAGATATAGGTTCTGGCCTGGGAGGAGGTAGATGAAGAAATACTAGGAAGATCTAAAGGAATATCAGTCAAACCTGGTGACACCTGCCACATAATTGTATTTGAACCTAGTCCAAGGGCTAAAGAGATGGCTCACCAGTTAACAGAAATCTTGCAGAGGGCCGGGGCTTCCTTCCTAGCATCAGCAGCAGGTGTCACACAATGGTCTTTAACTTCAGTTCCAGGCCATCTGATGCCTTGTGGCTTCCAGAGGCATTTGTATGAATGTGTTATATATATGGTTTTATATATATATATGTGTGTGTGTATATGTATATATATGCATATATATATTCTTGCAAACATATGTATGTACACACATAAATAATTAAGACATAATCATTATTCCTGTTGAACACATGAGGAAACTGAGGCCTAAAGAGGTCAAGGAAGCAGATTGCACAACTACTATGTAGAATTCAAACCTAGATTTTCCAACTTCTGACCCTTTCTATGTATGAGAACCTGACCCTGGGAGGAGGATGGATTGTTGACCTTGACTCATCTGTGTGGATATGAAATAATGAGTGATGGCCATGCTCACAAGTGAAACAAGGAAGTTACTGTAACAGACAAAGAAGTCACATGATATGGTCCCAACTCCAGGGTCTGTAGACCAAGTTTGGACTCCAATGCTATCACTCTTACTAGACAGTGAAGTAGAAGTAGGGCTGGTATTAGAGTGAGGTTCTGACTTCTGAGGGATGCCAAGCTTCAGAATTCAGAGATTTGAGCATCTATTTTGAAGTGGAAAGCATAGTTAATATAGGAGAGGACTCTCTCCCTCTCTCTCTCCCTCTCCCTCTCCCCCCCTCTCTCTTTCTCTCTCTGTGTGTATGTGCTTTTGCATGTGCTTTTGTGTGTATATACACATTATACATTATACATACATACATACATACATACATATGACTCTAGTTTATTTTGCTTAACATAATGATTTCTAGTTTCATCCATATTACTAAAAATGGTGTAATTTTGTTATTACAGGAATTAATCACAGAGTACAGGACAACATTCTTAGATGCTGCTCTACTGAACACAAACCACAAATAACCTGACATTACAGAAGGGACAATAGAGACCAAGGAAAGAAAAAGCACTCCATTAAGGTCATATTGTCACTAGGGCTCCAAGTCCAAGGGTGTGCTGAAGACTCTAAATTCTAAATTTTATCCTACATTACACAGCTCAAGAATAGTAGATAGTTTGCTTTTCCATGATGACTAAGGATCTTTAACATTTCTTTAAGTATTTCTCTTAGAGATTTCTATGTCAAGAATTCTCTGTTTAGATCTGTATCCTATTTTTAAAATTTGGTCATTTGGTTTGCTGGTGTCTAATTTCCTGAGTTCTTTATAGATTTTGAATTTCAAACAACTTCCAGATATGGAATTGGTGAAGATCTTTTCCCATTTTGTTGACTGCCAGTTTGTCCTTTTGCCAGTATCCTTTGCATTACAGAAGCTTTCCAGTTTCATGAGGTCCCATTTATTAATTGTTGGTCTTAGTACCTGTGTAATTGATGTTTAAGAAGTTGTCTCTGTGCCAATGCATTCAAGGCTACTCCCCACATTATCTTCTATAAGATTTAGTGCATCTGTTTTTATGTTGAGGCATTTGTTCCACTTGGACTTAAGTCTTGCGCAGGGTGATAGATATGGATCTATTTGCATTCTTCTACATGCAGACCAGCATGATCTGCTGAAGATGCTTTCTTTTGTCCATTGTAGAGTTCTGGCTTTTTTTTTTTGTCAAAAACTGAGTGTCCATAGGTGTGTGGCTTTGCTTCTGCTTCTTCGACTTGATTGCATTGTCTGTTTTTATGTCAGTACAATGCATTTTTATTAGTATTTCTCTGTATTACAGCTTGAAATCAGGAATAGTGATAACAGTGGAAGGTCTTTTGTTGGACAGGATTGTTTTATCTTTCTTGGGTTTTTGTTTTGCCATATAAAGTTGAGCTTTTTCAAGGTCTGTAAAGAATTGTTTTGGGATTTTGATGGGAATTGTGTTGAGTCTGTAGGTTACTTTTGGTAGGCTCTCCATTTCTACTATGTTGATCCTACCAGTCCATGAACATGGGAGATGTTTCCACCTTCTGATATCTTCCTCACCTTCTTTCTTTGAAGATTTGAAGTTCTTGTCATACTTTCACTTACTTAGATTTATACCAAGATAGTTTATATTATATGTGCTTATTGTGAAGTGTATTTTTCCTAACTTCTTCCTCAGCCTGTTTATCATTTGAGTATAAAAAGGCTACTGATTCTTTCAAATTAATTTTGCTTCTAGCCACTTGGTTGAAGGCAAACACTTGATCAGCAGTAGAAGTTCCATTGTAGAATTTTTGGGGTTACTTATATATAGTGTCCTATCATCTCCGAATAGTGATACTTTAGACTTCTTCCTTTCCAACTAGTATCCCCTTTATGTCCTTTAGCTGTCTTATTTCTCTAGCTAAAACCTCAAGAGCTATATTAAATAGATACGGAGAGAGTGAACAGCCTTGTCTTGTTCCTGAGTTTAGTGGAATTGCTTTATACTTGTCTCCATTTAACTTCATATTACCCATTGGCTTACTGTATTTTGCCTTTGTTGTGTTGTGGTATATACCTGTATCCCTGATATTTCCAAGACTTTTATACCCATCAGAATGGCTAAACTAAAAAAATCTTGGAAATATCAGGGATACAGGTATAAACCCCTCAAGTGATATCTCATACTGACAAGAATGTGAAGCAAAGGGAAACACACCTCCATTGATAGTGGGAATGCAATCTTGTGTAGCAACTTTGGAAATTAATTTGACAATTTCTCAAAAAACTGGAAATAGATCCACCTCTAGACCCAGCTATACCACTTCTGGGCATTTAACAAAAGAAGTTCCACCATACCACAAGGACACTTGCCCAACTATGTTCATAGAGGTTTTATTCATAAGAGCCAGAAAATGAAAACAACCAAAGAATGGATAAAGAAAATGTCTTACCTTTCCACAAGGAAGTATTACTCACCCATTTAAAATGATATTATTAAATTTGCAGGCAAATGGATGGAACTAGAAACGATAATCCTAAGTGAGGTAATCCAGACACAGAAAGACAAAAATGCTATGCATTCACATATTCTAGATCTTAGTCATAAAGTACAGAATAGTTGGGCTACAAAACACAGACCTGTAGAAGTTAAATAACAAAGAGGGCCCAAGTAGGCTGCATGAGTCTTACTCCAGATCCAAGGGTATGCACAAGACTCTAAATTCTAAATTTTATGCTACATAGACAGCTCAAGATTAGAAGATGATTTACCTGGGTGTCTTTTCAAGGTTTTCAAAGTTACTCAGAGCAGGATCTCCCAACTGTCTGCAACCAGAAGTCATTCCTAGGAGTCCTGAACAATTCCCCAGGACCAGAGCCTCAGGTAGGGCTCAGACAGCATGATTAGTTGTGGTTAGCATTTCACTGAAGTTTTTGGCTTTGATTTTTTTTTCTGTAGTTGCCTTTGAGGGTTTTGAAATCAGTTTGTTATTAGATGGGTTATAGATTTCAGGTTAATTAACTCAGAGGGGGCAAATGTCAACTTCTCAGGGTTCTAGCAGAAGTCCTAGGACTGAAGGCCTTTGGCTCATCTTGAATCATACACCAGTCTCAGAACTAATGTCTTCATTCTGATTGCCATCTCATATGTCAAGTGGCTAAAGTGGAATATTAGAATGTGAGTGTGTTCATGTGTGTGCACGTGCGTGTGTGCATGTATGTGTCTGTGTATTTGTGTGTCTGTGTCTATGTGTATTTGTCTGTGTATTTGTGTGTCTGTGTCTATGTGTCTATGTGTATTTGATAAAGTTTTCAGATAAAGAGAGGGCAGTTTGACTCCCACTGAGGAAGCTTTATAGGCTGATGGGAAGTCCATTATGAGAAGCTTCAGGGATAAGGAAAGTCTGAGGCCGTCCGGCCTATAGAGTTCCTTATTTTAGGGAGCTCTAGCTAGGTATGAGATGGGGATTCATCATGCCACCAAGTTTTCAGGACAGTGTCCCCAGGGACCTGGAAAGGGATAGAAAGGGGAAGGGAGACGGCAGCACAGAGTGACAGCTGCAAAGGAAGATGATGGTGCTCTGTGGCCTTTTTTGCTAAACTGATTTCTGATCCCTGAGTTGTACCTGGTGGCTAGTAGAGACTCTACTCTCTGGAACATTGCCCTGGGCTGACAGTTCTCACCTTCTGGGTGTTGGCTCATGGCCAAGAAAGGACTGACTACAGGGGGTATGGAAGGCCCTTAGAGGATTCTCTTGGCGTCCCCAGGGGTCCCTGTATGACCAGCCTGAGGCCAGGCTTCAGACTTTGGCGTCCCAACTTCCTCCATAAAAGGGTTGCATAAGAAACATCTTTCTGCCTTACATGGACCTGGCTGCTGGGGGCTGCAATATCAGGGTATGGTCCTAGATTTCTCTTGACTCTGCTGTGCAGTGGTGTTATACGTTTTGTCCCACCTCAGAGCCAAGGAGCATTGTGTATTTACGGTGGCCATTGGTTAGAGATCACCCAGCAGAACAAAAGGGCTGGCTCCTGTACCAGGTGCTCCTTGCTATCTGTACTACTCTGGAAGTGCAAGGAACATGTTTGACCATTGCTGCAGAGGAGTCCCATGAAATAGGAGACAGTCCACGAAATACTACAGAGCATCTGGGTATCACTGACATTGTTTCCAAAGGAAGAGAAATCAAACCAGGGGATTCTGTGGATCAAGATTTCTAAATAGCTCCCGCTTAACTGTTAGCAGCCATACAAGTGCTGTAATTAACTGACAACAGGTTGTGGTTTATCAACTTGTTACTACTTATAGAACCAGAAGTGCAGAATTCAGTACTTATAAAAATCCTTGTAATGAAATATTTCTCCTTTATGGAGGCTGTGTTTGTATAGATGAACATTAATTTAAACTTTTTGACCTCATTTGCATTCTAAAATTATGGCACTGTAATTTTCGTCTCCCCAATGCGTTCACTCTTAATTAATCTTAACCACTCTCGAGCTCTTCTGGTTTCTATTATCACCATTTAAAGTTGTGAACACTGTTTAATGGATTTAAATCGCATATTCAAATTAGTTTCTTTTTCCAAAGTTATAATGACTTGAAATTTTTATTTGATTTGGGCCCCAAAGTATTACCTGAAAAGTCATTTGATTGTTTTACAATTTAAATCATCTGTGTGGAATAAAATTCATTAACCTTATTTACATGTGTGTGAAAATTATGACACGCCAACCAATTAACGTTTTCAAGTTGTGCAGGTTTGCAGCCTGTCGCTCTGGCTGCTGCTGGCATCCTTACTTCCCATAGCAGAGTTGCAGAAATTTGTCTTACATCTTTGTTTGTAGTTAATGCTGGAACTGTAGACGTGGTGTTGTCTTCTTAGACCATGGTGTCTATTGAAATTTTCCCCTTCAGGGTCCTGGGGAGCAGGGGCAGTCTGTGGCTTAACACTGCTGTAGTAGAGAGACTCTTGCTGGGTCTCTGAGGCTGCAGCTTGGGAACACAGGGGATGGAGGAAGCCCTCAGTGAGTGGAGTCTTGAGCGAATGTGCGTTGTAGACATGGGCTCATAGGAGAGTTGGCAAAACCTAACCTTTCTCCATGTGCTGTATCAAAACAAACTCACTGAGGTTTCAGGTTGCAAAGGGTGTATCCGTCCTTTCCTCATGCCCTGGCCATCCCTAGTCAGGGTGAAAAGGTTCCATTGTGGGAGTGAGTACTCCTTTTTAAAGCCCCACCCTGCAGAAGCAGAAGTATATCCTTCTCTTCATGGATACACTGGTGGAAAGCCTTTCTTTACTCAGCCTGCCTTTGTGGGTGGAGATGGCAGTCAAAGTAGTACGGACTTGGCAGCCACAGTGCCTGGTAGTAGCTGTGATTTCAGCTCAGGGCTCCCCACTAACTCACTTTGAGATACCCCATTTTCCTGTCTCCTATTCCATCAACATAGCCTCCTTACAGAGCCCCTGAGCTCATGCTGCCCTCTTACCGTATAGCCACGGTGATGATGTAGGAGCATGGGTACTATGTATCCTAGTTTGTTTCTTTATTTTTATGAGAAAACACAGACCAAAAGCAAGTTGAGAACTAAAAAAAGTTTATTTCACTTTACAGTTTGCAGTTCCTCACAAAGGGAAGTCAGAGAAGGAACACAAGGCCAGAACTGATTCAGTAACTATTCAGGAACACTGCTTGCTAACTGGCTTGCTCTTGGTGGCTCTCCTGGTCGGCTTTCTTATACAACCCAGAACCACCAGCATAGGAGCGGCAGTGTCCACTGGGTGCTGGGTCCTTCCACATCAAACATCAGTCAAGAAAACATCTCAGAGACTTGCCTATCTACCTGATAGAGGCACATTTTCAAATGAGGGTTCCACTTCCCAGTTGATTCTAGCTTGTATTCTGTCAAGTTGACCAAACAACAACAACAAAAAAAATGTAACCAGCAGACTCTTGTAGTGAACTCTACACTGTCCCTAGCTTCCCATTGAGATCCATATTGGCAGAACTGCTCACTTGGACCAACATGGCAGACCTCCCCTACCCTGGCTATCCAACCTCAGGACCTTCACAGATCTCTATACTTATCATATTTCACTTGCTCTTCAGCTCAAAACACTGATCCTGGGCATGGATGATCCTCCCGTCTCTTCTTTATCAAGTCTTCTCACATACCATTCTGATGTCTTTAGGATTATTCAGTCTTCCTAGCTGGTCACACGGCCTTGTGCAGCTCACGTGAGGTCCCCGGGGAAGCTGTCACCTACCTCCTGCTTCATGACTCTGACCCATTTCATTTTCAACTTGCTCTTGTTACATGTCACAAAACTCTTACTAACCAAAGGCTCAGGGAAGGTGGGTAGGTACCAGGTAGCTCTTTGCTGCGTCTTGCGACCTGACCCTGTGACTCAGCACTTGGTTCCGTATTAGTGTGTGCTGAATTAGCTGCAAGCAAGCTTGACGGGAGGCATTGTTTTCTGCCATGTCTTCCTGGCAAATTCATATTCATCAAGGTAATATACCAAGATAGCCAGTAGAGACCCGTTTCCCTAGCTCCCTACCCCTAGACACCCCTGAGGATCTGTGAGCTTCACAGGTGGGAGCCAGGAAAGATGACTTGCTATATAAGCCAGATTAGCCTGGAAGTCATAATCCTCCTGCCTTGGCCTTCTGACCACTGGGATTACAAGTGTGTTCCACTATGCTCCCCCAACACACACCTAGTCACAAACAGGAGTAAAGAAACTACACCACAACATACAGGTCACACCTCGGTCTCCAGTTTTCTATTTTCAGCTCTCTGGAAAGGGAATTGTATCAAAAATAGACAAGGTATAGGTGGATCGTGTTTCTGGGAGCTTTGTCTTAAAGGTCAGGCTCCTCTGGAGGTCAGAAGTACCCACTTGAAGTAAGACAGCTAGAAGGGAATCTCTCATATCACAGGTGCTCCGCTAAACAACCTCTGTCTCCTGAGCTCACCAATGGACTTCAGCAGATTTGAAGCTCAGGTAAGCAGATGTGTCCTTCTGTCTCTCCAGGAGAAGTTACACACCACCTCCCCTTCGAATAGTGCTACCCACCATATAGTTCCCCTCACCTTAAGCATGGATGTTCCTTCCCAGATGGATGTTAATTTAAGTCCAAGGTGACTCTAGATTCTGTCAGGCTCAGGAAAGATGAAGCTTGCACACTCAAGCTGCCTTTTTCTTCTACCCTAACCTCCAGTCTCGTGGGTGGTGCCACCCACATGTCAGTCTTCTCAGGAAATGCCTTCACAGACCACACACAAAGTCTGCTTTGCTAAACCCAAGCACCTTCAGACAGACATAGTCAGTTGATGATCAACCATCTTAGGGAGCATTTCCTCATAGCAGACAAAGACTTAGGAAACTACTATTATCTAGAGACTTTTTATACTACTATTCACAGGGTTTTCCTTCCAAGGGTACACAGGATCCTGGAGAGGAGGGCAGGTAATATGTCACACGGCCTATAAGGTTCCAGTCCTGGCTCTGTCTGGGCTGGACCCGTTCCTGTCCCTTTCTTGTATTTTTCACTCTGTGAAATGAGCATGTCTTTACTGGGTAAGAACATGTGGCATGCTATAGCTGGGAGGCTGTTTTCATGCTTCTCAGGTCTCAGAGCAGTACCCAGTCCATAGTGGTCCAAGAAGGTACATTCCCTAATCCACTGTTAGATTGCATGGGCGAAGGCTCAAGGCTTTTTAGCTAGAGCCTTAAGGCATAATGCTGTGGGATGGTCTCATATCTTTATTGCTAGGGAACTCAGAGAAGCTCTATTTCCTAGCGGTCCTTCTGCACCACCATCCCCCTGCCTTCCCTCTTTGCCTCTATAGCTGGATGCATGAAGAGAGACTCATGTTGTTCTGCACTGTACCCAGCATATGAGAATCTCCACTGGCTCATTGAGACTGACACTCAACAGTGACCCTTTTGTACCTCCACTGCCATTACCTCTCTGCTGATGCCTCAAAGCCCTGTTCCTTTCGTAGTTTGCTTTTCCCGTGTGTGACAGAGCAGAAATTATGATTCCAAATGCTCACTGGCATTTCCATGTCTTCATTAGCCTTGAAAACACACTCACTTGACACACAACCCAAGAGGAGCCTGACTGCTGAACAGTAAAGATTCTGACTTCACAGGCCAGTACAAGGATCTCCAGTCCCCGTAAACTCATGTTTGAGGGATTTAAACATCTGCAGAGTGCCCCTCAGTATCCTTGAAGTAACTATCGATATTTGTGTGGCTGAATAGGGCCCCCCATTTCTGTCCACCAAGAACCTACAAATGTGATTAGATTCGAAAATGGAGTCTTTGAATGTGTGGTGAAGTTAGCATGAGGTTACAGAGGGCTTAGAATGGATCTACATTCAGTGATGTCACACTGTGTGAAGACAGACACAGCAACTGCAGACATTGCTACAGAACAAAGAATCCTTAGGTAGCTTAGAAAGTCAAAAGAGATGGAACAGATTCTTCCTATGGATGGAGCAAACTTGGCCTGCAGACTGAGAACAGAGTGATGTTTTAAGCCACTGGTCTGTGATAATTTGTCATAGCTGCCTGAGGATGTGACCACATACATACAAACCTTTT
Source organism: Montemys delectorum (assembly GCA_019843815.1). Classification (NCBI taxonomy): domain Eukaryota; kingdom Metazoa; phylum Chordata; class Mammalia; order Rodentia; family Muridae; genus Montemys; species Montemys delectorum. Next base: position 29,806 of record JADRCD010235441.1, read on the forward strand.
ATTGATCTTGCATGAATCTTCTTGAGATGGGAAGCCTCTTGCCATCATTGTTGCTAGAGCATTCATTCTTCCTTGCTCTACTGAGGAATTATTGATAGCATGGGAAGGCCCCAAGGCTTGGAGTAGCTTAAAGAATGTAATTTATTTTTCTGGTCAAGGTGGACTATCAAAAGAGGGTGTCGAAACATGGCCCAGGCAGGCTGCAAACTTGCTATCGTCTTGGTTCAGTCTCCCTTATACTAAGATTATACCCAGCTCTCTAACTTAACTTTATATCATGATAATGAATAGAAAAAGCAAGATGTTCTATGGGCTTCTCACAGCTCAGAAGCCCCTGGGTTCACTGCCCATGACCCCCACAGTAGTGAACATCTTATCTGTGTTAAATCTCATCGTCTTGTCCTCAAAGTAGTGTGCACTGACACTATACACAAGCAGGAAGAAATGGAAGATTCCCAGTCTCCTTTCATTTTTAAATCAAGGAATAATAAAGCCCTTTGAAATTCCTCAAGACCCCTTGGACAGAGCTTAGGCACATGCCCTTGCCTTTATGAGCAGGGAGGCATGTAAAGAAACTCATGGCTGATAGCTTTTCTTGTGGGAGGCAGACTGTTAAAGAGGAAAGGAAAGACAGATTTGTTCCTTGGCCAGAGTCAGAGACAGAGATGTGAAAAGGGACAAAAAGACCAGAGCTAGAATCGCCATCTGCTTCCAGAAGCTAGAAATCTAGGCAGCTTCTAGAATCTATACTAGACAAGGAGCTAGTCCAGAGCCTACAAGGGGGCATTGAATTTAGCCCCTGAGAGTCATTTAGAACTTCCAGCCTTTAGAACTATGTAAGATAAATGTATATTGCTTCAGTCCATTAAACTTGTAGCAATCCCTTAACATTGCAGCATCAGTTGAAAACTAACCCAGCCCTGGAATCACGTATTATGTGTCCCAGAATCTCAGCAAAGGCCAGAAAATGCCTTTTATTCTTTTCTGCAAGGCTCTCCCTGGAGGTCTCTGTGTGTCCATGACAGGAACGTAGACTGGCCTGGCCTACCTCACATGCTTGCCACTAATCCATGACAGAGCAGAAAACATCCCAGATCCAAATTCATATACCAACTAGCTTCTGGGTGGACTCTGAGGCTGTGGTATGTGATTTTGCTCACAAGATGCTGACTCAGGCCCAGGTCTCTACTGACAGACTGGCTACCACTCCTTTGGCCTTCATGGTAAGAACTACTGATCAACGTGCCCCAATTTTATCTAGCTGCTTCCTCCATACTGTAACATTTTCTATTGGAGAAGGAGAGGGGAGGGAGGCTCTTGAAACTCAGAAAGGTGCAAGACTTACAAGCCCTGAGGTCTTATAAAAGAGGCAAACAATGGCTAGGAAAATGGAGACTCCTTAGTGGGGCTGTCAACAAGTTGGGCAGATAGCGATAGGGGTGTGGCTTTCATAAATGATCACCAAAGACGTGATAGGCCACTCCCATGATTTATTGCCTTTGAGTCAACACTGTTTCTGCTTAAGTAAATCCAATAAAGTTATTAGTTTGGCATACTAGACTTAAGTAGAATTGTCTTTTTTTTTTTTTTTTCTGATACCCTAGCTGGTATTTGTGATACATTCCTAATCAAAGTCTTGCAACTCCCACAGAACAGGACTGTGACCACAGAGCCCTGGAAGCTTATTCTCCAGTGGCTTGATAGTAACGGATGGTACAACCAGGCCCATATGCCTTGACTTCCCTGTAAGGAGTAGTTCCAGGTAGGAAAAAGAGTTTTGTTGAGCTAGGTTGAAACCAAAGCACAAAATAGGAAAGGACTGCCTTCTCTACTGTTCTTTACAGAAGTTGTCCAACCCCAGAGGATCAAGTTTCAGCCTGGTAGCTGTGATGTTGAGTCTAAAGACCGTGGTGGGCTTCCTAGCTCAGCAGGAGATATTGGCTTCCTATGTAAGACTGGCCATACAGCAGGGAAACAGTGTGCTTTGGTCGTTGCAGACCTGACTAGACTTGTTCTTTTGGAGTCCAAATACTTGGGGCTTTTGAGTTTAGAAGAAATTGCTTCTCTCCATCCTCACTGCCTCAGGAAAGAGCCAGTCCTCTAGCAAACTGAATCTTCTAGCCTTCTATATTGGCTGATTTTATGTCAACTTGACCTAAGATAGAGTTACCTGAAAGAAGGGAACATTAAATGAGAATATGCCTCCATAAGATCTAGCCGTAGGAAATTGTCTTAATTATTAATTGATGTGGGTGGATCCAGCCCTCCGCAGGTCTGCCATTCCTGGGTTAGTTGTACTCAGGTCTATAGGGAAGCAGGCTCAGCAGGCTTTGTAGACAAAGCCAGTAAGTAGCACCCCTCCATGGCTTCTGCATCAGGCTCTGCCTTCGGATTCCAGACATTTGAGTTCCATCCTGACTTCTTCCAGTGATGAACTGTGCGGTGGAAGTGTAAGCCAAATAAATCCTTTCTTCCTTAACGTGCTTTTGGTCACAATGATTTCAACCTGAACTAAGGATGTAACTGATAGTAACCCTAAGACAAGTATGCAGACTCTTCTCTTTGACCTTCATCATTTCTGCCAAGAACTGATTTCTTCCACTGCCTTGTGGCACCTCTGCTTCCTTGTAGCCCAAAATAATGGTGAGTCCTGAGTCCTTCCTATGCACACAACTCTGCAGCTTCAGGTCTCCCAGTCAAGTGCTGCAGCCCTCCCTCCATGACCCCTGTTGACAGAGAGGAACTTTATCTCAGATCACTCGCCTGAAAGGCCAGGATTATCCACCAAACCAGAAGCCCTTTGCCAGCAGATCACAAGCATGGCTCCTGGTAGGTGGAATTAGATTCTGGAGAATGAGTTTTTGTCAGAGTTGTAATTCTTGGCACATATCCAGTGCTAAGTGTGTCCATGATATCCTGATAGGAATGAGAGTGAAATAGGAAGTGAATGGGTGATTATCACACAGGCTAATTGGAGAACTGGAGTGACTGTCTATGCAGCTATTAAGTACATTTAAAATTAAATTTTTAAAAAGCAGCTTGGGCAAAACAATGCTTGTCATTAGAATACGCACTCTTCCTTACTCAACTAGTGACACTATCTACTTTTCTTCCCTCAAAAGTTCAAACAGTATAGTTTATCCTTAATGTTTAGCCAAAAACTCAGGTGTGATCATTGCTACAGAGCACTTCTAACATGCTGCCAGTGGCCTAGGAAAGGTGAGGAACCACTGTGATATGCAGCCTCTAACCCCTCTCAACCCTAAAGGACTTTTCCTGAAACTATTGAAAGATGTATAAGAAGATGACTACCTTTCACTGTTCTCTGAGAATTATCTTGGTTGAAGAGCATCTTACCAAGTTGACTGACCTTTTTCATAACAGCCCATACCCCACAGTTAATCAGAGGGTAAAGGCTCCAGACCATTTCTCCAATGTAAAGCATCTCTGGTGGTCAGCATCCCAGCCTAAGCCTTCCATTGCCTAACTCTGCTCTCTTCACCTCCTACCAAACGTCCTCCTTAATCTTCTCTACCTCTTTGAGTTTGCACCTGAGGAACTTTAAATTGTGACAGTTTCCCCAAGATTTATGCTGAAATTTAATGTCATGAAATCACAACTCTATTCAACTGAGTACAATGCTATTACAAAGTTTCCAGGCTGAGAAGGGTCTATAGACTTTGTTCCTGAGATGTGGTCATTGTCTGACTCATATGTAGTACCTTCCAGAATGCCCTCAGGAAGGTGGCTTGGGCAAGGTATTGTGAGAAGTTCTGGCTACTTATGTCCCTGGCTGATGGACAACTTACTGTCTCAGAGGGAAACAGGGTTGGGCAATAATTCTAACACCATTGTTTTCCAAGGGCAATGTGAGAGGGGAGCAAATCTGCTTCCTATACAATTCTGGGGCTCTGCTCTCTCCCACAGAATGATGTATGGCCAAAGTGATAGCCTTCCAGATGACTAGTCCAAACCTCAAGATAGACAGTGTGGAAAGCCACGCACTCAGAGTGTCAGGAGCCAGGCTCTTACGGTGAGGTGCCAGGGACATAGGTTGCTTTGTTGGGAGAATGTTGGCCCCTTTGCTCAGCACAAATAATTAAATGTATTCCTACAAACCTATGGCTCTCACTCTCCAAACCAAATGAATAGAAGATGGAAGAAGAGAAAATAAGTCAGAAAAGAAAAGAAGATGAAAAGAAAGAAAAGATAATAAAGATCCAGTAAGAATTCTATTCATTTTGCATAATTTGCAAAATTGTGCTAAGGGCCACCAAGGGTCTTTGTTATTTTTATGTGACACCAATAAAAAAACCACTTGGCACTCCCTCCTGAGCTACCTCTGCAAACTTACAGCCACTCATCTTTTTGCATAGAGAAGCATCTTTCCAGAACATCATTCCATTATAACAAACACAACCCTCAAAACTGCTCCCAGAAGGCCTTATCTTTAATCCACAGTCTGTGCCTTCTCTGACTACCTGTAGCATCTTTGCCTGTTTTATGTCTATTAAGGCCATTGGAGGATATTGTATTGGGAATGAGTATTAGCTGAGTATGGCTTTTCAGTGGTTTGTTTGTTTGTTTGTTTGTTTGTTTCAGCAAGCTCCCAGAATTGATAAGCTCAGCAGCACACTGTGAAATATGGATACAGGATCATCAGAATATTGGAGCTTTCTGTGGGAAAAAAAAAGTACATGGAAATCTGTTATGGGCATTGGAGATGCTGCTCCCATTTGTTCTGGAATGTGGTGATTATCTTGAAAACACCATTTGGCTCAGTTCTCTAGAGAAACAGAACCAAGAGGAGAGATATTGAGGTAGAGAAAACACATAGAATCAGAGACAGAAGGTAGAGATAGGTAGAAATGGTGGAGATATATTTAGAAATAGAGATAGACAGATGAGAAAAAAACATAAAAAGAGGAGACAGAAAAGAAAATTAGATAGAGAAGGAGATGTTCTGTGATACTGGAGGCTGAGAAATTCAAAATCTATACTGAGCAAGCTGAAGATCCAAGAGGCCAAAGGTATACTTCCAGTTTGAACCCAAATGCCTGAGAAACAGGAGTGCCAAGGAAGAACGTTCCAGTCTAGATCCAAGACTAGAGACCAGAAATGATCAGTGTGGTAGCTAGAAGGTGGCCAGGCAGAGAGAAAGCCCAATCTTTCTCAGTACTTTTCTTCTCTTCCTGCTATTAGCAGGGCTGAGGCAGGAGGGTTGCCTGGGGCCCACACTTATTTCACAGTTTCCCAATTTTAATGACCAGTTCTGTTGTATAGCAATTTTCTTCCGAGCTCCAGGAGGCTCTTTAAGAGTCAGGAATAATCAACTCAGAAGTCTCAGAAAAATCCCTGAAACTGACCAGATAGACAAGGCTTCTCCCTCTTTAACTATTAAAGACTATCAAGGGTGTGTGCAGTAAGTTCCATGCTTCCATGGGTCATGAGCTACAGTAGACTAATGTTGTGTGGTCTTTGGGTGATGTGAGTAGTTCCTGCTGCTGTATCTAACCCCTGACCCTCATTTCTATAACTAGACCTGGTGAACTCATTGGTTCATTGGCTTTTGTGGTATCGCTGTTTTGGTCTGTTATTAGTTCCCTATCGAGGGTACATAGATTTTGTGTCAGGTCTCCCCAGAAATAGTGCCACACAACAATCTAATGAAGAAACATCCACAGACACAATACTTCCAGTAACATTTACTTAAGTATCTAGGGCCCCCACATTATGCTCAAACTGACATGTGAGATTAATCATTGTAGAAAGGACACCAAAACTCAAAGAACATATGTCAAAGAAACTCCCACAGTTGCAAGTACTTTTTTCAGGCTTTGGGATTAGCAAGTTACCAGGACGATGATGGGAAAGGTACCTCATGATTCTGCCAGGCTTAAGGAACTGGGGGGCACCCACATATATCAAATTGAACTTCCCTCCAGGTCTAGTCCTATAGACTCCTAGCTCCTCTGGCTGACAGTCCTTGTCCAGTTAGTGACCCTGGCTAGTATGTGATTTACTAATTCACTGTCTTACAAATGACATTTGACAGCTGGGGGCTACCTCCTAAGAAAACTGAAAAGAAAGAGCTTCGTTTGAAAGCTAAGGTCACGTCTAACAGAGAAAGAAATAAAGATGTTCATCTGAGAGAAAGAAAAAGACTGCTAACAAGAAGGTGGGTATAGACAGACCCCTTTTGATAATCTAGAAATTCTATGTGCTGCACAGTCAATTTTAACTATGATAAAAGAAGAACACTATGATGTTCCTTTCTCATGAAGGGAGCATATAGTAGCTCCATGTCATTAAGGGTTTGATGTCTATCTCACAGCTCTGCTAGTCTCTAGGAAAGGGCCCTTCAGTCCATAATTCTGAGATGAACATATGTCATGCAGCCTATCTATGTAGTCTACAGGAGAGAGAAAGGTGGTGAGGAGATGAGGATGTGGCTTGGGAAAAATTGTATTTGTGTGTGTGTGTGTCAGACATACTCTTTGTCTGCATCCCTATTTAAAGGTCTCATTCTTTGTTCTTCCCTGCAAACCAAAGGATAGAGTCCTGAAGACTGCCTTGCCTCAACCCCTTTCAGCCTTCCATTTTATCTTCTAGCCGTAGCCATTCCTAGTACTGCTTCACGAAATATGAGAGAGGTCAGGGTGCCCAGGGAAGCTTCTCTGGTAGCAGTTGACCTGCTCTGCAGCTTCTGCTCTAGGAAGGCAGAGTTTGTCCTTGAAGACAACTCTGCCTTCTAGTTGTTCTCATTAGCTTAGAGAAAGAAATGACTTTGTGTTCTTGCCAGTTTCCTGTAAGCACTTAGCTATATTCAATTGAAAATGCCAGTTGTGTTTCTGGTGAGCTGAAATACCTGGAGGCCCATGCCCACCCCAACCTCAACACATACATCTCTGTCCCTACAGTGGACTTCTGCAGTGGAAACATTTTCTCTAACCTGGAGTGAAAGGTTGAACTTCAGGCTTTAGTGAACAGCTGCAGTTGGGAGACTTGAGATCACTCTCTTCCTTGAAGTTCATGTAGAACTACATGTAATTAATTGATGAAGCTTGTGTGATCAAGTCTAATTTGCTAAAAAACCCAAACTGAAAACTGCTCTTCATGCTAAACTTTGGGTTAATCCATACAAATAAAGAAAAACAATTACTATTTGTTATAGTTTCGGTCAGGGATACAATGCAGTTGCATTTTTGGTAGTCACATCAATTTCCTAAAATCACAGCAATGAATTTATACATATTTTATGATTTTAAAAGCACGCATAAGTGACAGGCAGTGGTGGCACATGCTTTTAATCCCAGCACTTGGGAGACAGAGGCAGGTGGATTTCTGAGTTCGAGGCCAGCCTGGTCTACAGAGTGAGTTCCAGGACAGCCAGGGCTACACAGAGAAACCCTGTCTCGAAAATAAAATAAAATAAAATAAAATAAAGTTTAAAAAACACACATAAGTTTTCTTTTCACTTTGAAGACAAGTAGTCTAAAATTCACTTTATTAGTATCCATACAAAAAGCACAGCTTTCACCTCATTAATCTGGAGATAATGATTGACCAGGGCCCAGAAACACAGATTTAGATCATCTCAAATTCTATGTTCCAATGTAGAAGTAGTTTCATGATGTTAACAGAACAGAGAAAAGTTGTAAGTCAAAGTGCTTTTCAAATACATTGGTAGAAACACTAGATAGATGATTATAGCACAGTGGAGAAATCTCAGCTATAGGTCCCCGATGTGCTCTGACAGCATTCTTAGCTCTTTGGCGAAGAATAGCATTTGGTTAATACGTTCCAAAGGTTTTTATCTGTTTATCAGAATGTCAGGTTTTGCTTTATCTGCTAGACTCAGGATGTTAGGTTGGACAGAGGTGGGCAGCAATGCCTCTTTATGAGACTAAATATAACCCAAGACACTTTGTAATTAGTCTCTAGACTTGCTACATTCTATCCTCTGTATATCACTGCAGTTCTAATCAATCCATTTCAGAGCCAGTTTTCCAGGAATCATCATTTAGTCTGGGTAATAGTAATGTTGTGCTTCCTGTCTCTTACCAAGGTACAAGGAAGAGTAAGTTCCTCTACCTTCTCCAGGTTTTTGAACTGCATACCTTGGTTTATAGCCCCTTCCTCCGCAGCACTTTCTCAGTTGTACTACCACCACGGTCTTTGTAGTCTGATTTGTTTCTGCTGCCGTCCCTACAGGTACAAATGTGGACTCATGTTCTCAAGCGATGCTTCTGCCTTCACTTTCCGTTCACTAGTTTATTTTTAAGAACACCTTCTCTTGATTTAATCCAACATTATCAAATAGATCAATAATCAAACTAGTATAGGTGGAACCATTATTGGTTTTGGTTTGTGGGAAGGGTCATCTTTTTTTTTTTTTTCGTTTCTGTTTGATTTTTAAATGGATGGCTCTTCTCTTTTTGCCATCCTGCATAGAAGGAGAAGAAAGTTAGGAAGTGATACCCTTTCAGTCGGAAGAACCAGCCTTCCCTGTTTAAAATCAGACCCTGGTGTGATATGGCAGTCATTTGGCAGTAGGGGAGATTTGCTTCACCTGTGTAATCAGTACTCCATCACTAGAAGTGTCCAGCGTGTTCTTAAGCAAATGTGTGAAGAAACCTTGCTAAAACATTTCACTGCCTGTTTATGCAGATAGGGACAATGAGGGTAGGAAAAAAGGCAGTGTTGATTGACACAGAGCTGGGTCCAAGCCAGAACTCCAGTGTCTCTAACACCAATTCAGTTCTTGAAGAGCTCCTAGCTGCTCAGGTACTAGACTTCTTATAGATCCTGGGGGACCTAATCCCTATCACTATGGGTGGCCATGTGTCAATATCAATCACTTCCTGGTGGAGCTAAGATCTTACCTGTGGCTTAAAGACCTATCTCTGTGGGTGTGGCCACTATGCACTTTCCCTGGAATGGGGCATAGTTTTATAGAGCTTCTAAAAGTGAAAACTGTCCTTGTGATGCCCTTGATGACTAATCTGCAGGGGAGCAGAGTCAGACCTGGAGAAGACTGTCAATGAAATGGCTAAGCAGGTGATGATACACCAGGGCCTCCTCAGTCTGTGGACCATCGGGTTAGAATCTGGCATTGCTGTGCTGCAACTAGCTGTAGCTATAACAATACCCAGTTCACAAGGCATCTGCTTCCTCTTCTTACTTGTTAATCTGGTCTACATCATCAGTGCTTACTATATCTTAGCCTAGTCTGCCAGCCATAAGCAGTTATGCGAGAAAGAGACACTCTGTGACCTTACAGGGAAACTGGCTAGCTGAGGAAGATGAAGTAGACATGCGACCTCCAGTGAGAGCTAGGCAAAAGCAACATCTCCTGAGATGCAGTTGGATGTTACGGACATCTGAATGCTTCTGCTGACAGAAATCTAACCGTTGGCTTTAAATGAAAGGCAAGGCTCAGCAATCGTAAGATCTAATCCAGGAAGAGTGATTGTGTGTCAACTTTATCTGTAGATCATTGATGCTCCAGAACTGTGGTGACTATAGCTGTCACCACCTCCAGCATAGCTCATTGGCTTCCATGGAGGCCTTGACTGAACTCTGGCTGTGTTCACAAGAGGGTGCAGTAGAGTGTGGGGATTGATGGACAACCTGGATTATGAGGTTCTAGAAGGCAACTGCCTCTCATTGGATCAGCCAAAACAAGAGATTTGACATTCACATCATTGGTCAAAGAATCATTTACTGAGTTCACTGTTAACCCTGTAGGATACAATCGTGCATCCTTGCACTAAATCAATTGACACCTTTCAGGTAGACCAACTAGTCTAAATTTCACCCATTTGTGACAACCTAGATCCTTTGTGTTTTATTTCTCTTAGAAACTGATTAGAAAAGATGCTTGGATTTATGATGTCCTGGTATGCTGCCTGCCTGCACTGTGGATTGAATGGCAGTCATCAAGTGGAGGAAATCTGTCTGGAAATGGATGGGGTAGGGCTGCCACTCCATCCATTTCTGATAGAGCAGGCCCTCTCTCCACATCTGCACCAATACTGGAGTACCAGAAAGACACACCGTCTTGAGAGAATGCCCAATTTGCAGATGGGATTACTCCCAAAGAGAAGAAAGACACAAAACATAGCCTTTCTGCTTAATGCAAATCAATGATCTTACCAATGCATAATTTGTCACTGATATAAACTACATTACAATCCAGTGAATATTTTTGATAAGTTTTTCACATGTTCCTAGCTATCTAGGGGAAAAAATAAAGAAAGAATCAACAATCCCAATATATAGACAAAGATGCTGAGACTTACAGGCATTGTGCCTAGCAGAAATGAAACCAAAGCCAAGAAACCCTGACTTCTAGCTTTGCCCAGGAGCGAGCTAGCCCTGTAGGGACAACTGAGGCCACTGGGGTGCAGCTATGCCTTTAAATAACAGTCTTGGGGAGGACTCAGAAGGCAGACTTTGAGAAAGATAAGATTCCATTTGTGGTCCATTGTGGTTTGGATAAGAAGTCCCTCACAGGAGTGAGTACTTGAACATTTGGTCCCAGTCGGTAGCTCTCTTTAGGGAAACTTAGGAGGTATGGCTTCCTGGATACAGTGTGTTACTGGAATGGGCTTTGAGTGTATATGGTCTCATCCCACATCCAGCTGCCTCTCTGTGCTTTACACTTGCATTTGAGCATGTGAGCTCTTAGCTTCCTTCTCTGTCACCATGCCTGCTTCTTGCTGCCATGCATCCTCACTGTGATGGACTCTTAGCCCTCCAGAATCAGAAGCACAAATAAATTCCTCTTACCACAAGTTGCCTTGATCATGGTGTTTTATCACAGAAAGAGAAAAGTAACTATTACAGACTCACTTACAAAGTGGTGTCTTGGATGCAGTGGTTAAATAAATTAATTAATGGAAAAAAAAACAGGCAGCAATCTCAGCTTACATGCTGGAAACACACTGGAATTGTAGCTCCCTAAATGTTTCTTACAAGAAGCCACTCATCAGCCTATGGCCATCATAAAACCATACAGGCTTTATGATGTGGTGGCTTGAATGAGAGGGGTTCTCTCATGAGCTCATATATTTAAATATTTGGTCCCTAGAAGCTGTAACTGAGAAGAATTAGAAGGTGAGTCCTGATTGGATGGAGAGGCTGTGTCACTGGGCCAGGACTTAACATTTCAAAAACTCATGACATTCTCAGTTAGCTGCCTCTATCTCATGCTCGTATAATAGATACAAACTCTAAGCTACTGCCCCAGCAGCATGCCTGCATGCTTATTGCCCACGTTCCTCATCATGATGGTCGCACACTCTGACCATTTGGAACTCTGAGCCCAAAAGTAAACTCTTCCTTTTATAAGTTGCTATGTTTCTGGTGTTCTGGCACTACAGTAGGAAAGTAACTACAAAAGGCACAATTAACTTTGGATATCGAGTAGATAACTAGTTTATGTTGAGCATAAATAGACCCACAATGTTGCACAGGACATACTTATCAAAATGGGGACTCAGCAGTTCAGAGAATGCACTGCTCTTGCAGAGGACCTTAGTTTGCTTCACAGCACCCAGGCCAGGTGGCTCGCAGTTGTCTGTGCCTCCAGATCCATCGATCTGATGCCTCTGATCTCCATGAGTACCTGCAGTCACCTGCACACACTACTGATACCCCCCAACACAGACAGGCACAAACACAATTTTAAAAATACACGAAAGTTTACAAAATTAATTGTGCATAAGAAGTTTGATTTAAATAATTGACTTGTACATTATCTGCCAGTGCTAAATGCAAGTTATGACACTGGAAGAGCTGGTTCCTTCCAACTGCCAGATCTGCTACCCCTGTGCAGTACCTACCTCACACTCTGGATCCTCCTCTTCAGGGCCAGTCAGGTTATCTTGTTACCCATGTCCACATTGAGTCCTGTGTGGCTAGATGGTTGGTATGAGCCTCTCGAGTTGTTTAGATTGAGCCAAGGATGCTCTTAAGATGATTATGAGGTGAGGTTCCTGGTAAGGATTCTAGGAACTTTATCTTGGATCACATGGCTTGGCAAACCTATGTTTACATCTAAAATGTAGGCAGGGTCCTTTGTCTTCTGCTTATTGAGTGGTAGACTCACTAGGAGGAGAGTGTTATGTAGGGATGGGATAGAGAGACAGAACTCTTCACATTTCCTGTCTTAAAACTATATGGCTTTTGAGGTTGGAGAGATGGCTCAAGAGTTAAGAGCACTGCGATTCTTACAGAGGCTCTGAATTCAGTACCCAACACCCACAGCCATATTGGGGAGCTCACAATCACATGCAAATCCAGCTCCAAGGGATCTGATGCCCTCTTTCTGCCACGAGTATAAGCATGTGCGCACACATGTGTGCATACACACATACACACACACACACACACGCACAAATTAAAAATAAACAACAAAAACATAACCTAAATACCCCTCTCTAACTGACATGCGTACCCAAAATTCAGCACATTGCTTCATAAAACCCCTGCTCACCCAAGGTACTCGTTCATACCTGTACGCTGGTCAGGCCACTGGATGAGGTTGGCTTCTTGTCACATGAGACCCTCATTCCATTTGCAGATTTAATTTAGATTAACATGGGAAAGAAAAAAACTATGGACTACTCTTCTGTAGACTGAATGAATATTGCTTAATTTCCAGGGAAGATAAGGCTCTTTGTTTCTCCTCAATCCCACCACCGTGTGTGTGTGTGTGTGTGTGTGTGTGTGTGTGTGTGTGTTTCTCTCTGTGTGTGTGTGTGTGTGTGTGTGTGTGTGTATACTTTTCTATATGTTCTTATAAAAGAAAAAGCTTGGTTAGCTTTTAGGGAAATTTCTGGGATAATCACTGGAGACCATGAAGTCCTAGAATTAGGGATTTTCTGTGTGTAATGGCCAAGGAGTGAGCTAAGGCTTTACAACTGACAGAGCTAAGATTGGACTGCCTGCTTTCAAACTATTGACCCTTCTCCGGCATCCACAGCCTTAACAGCAGGTAGATCTTTACTGCCTAGAAGCCATAGTATCATCTCTGACCTGCCTGGCTGGAGGCACATGTGACTGGTGTGTGGGTGCTGCTCCTGTGAAGGATACTGTCATGGAACTGTCTTCAGGGTATGGCAAGACCATCACCATCTTGAGACAGAACAGCTGTGATCATGAGAGCACGAGACTGGCCTGTTAACCTTCTCTCACAGAAGGAAAGTGGCAAATGATGACCCTCACCTGAGAGCCCAGCTGTTCATTGCCCACTTCCCTCAGTTGGGCTGCGTGTGATCCTGTCCAAGCTGCATGTGGTCCCGTGGCACTTAAGAATGGGAAGGCAGATTGGGCCAGGACCCAAGCCACATCATTTTTGGGAGTTATTGACCATGCTAGGGTACAGATTTTGGTAGTGCAGCTGCCTGGGAATCATCCCTTCTCCTGTAAAGTAACCCCAGAAAACCTATCCGTTCATGGAGCTAGAGTGCATTGATAAGTGTCTTTGGTCTGTCAGTGTACCACCTGGGGTAAATGGCCATTTTCTTGTGCCTGATCAGGCACATTCACTCAGAAGATGCCTCTGGTCCTAAGGGGTCTAGGCTTCTAGACAAAAGATAAACAGGAATGTGAGACCCACTTCCATCCTTAGTAGGACTGCAAGTGGCTAAAGTTTCAGATTTCAGCATTATAAAGTCATCTCTACTCTGTCATTCCCCACAAAGGGGATAACTAGATGCATGGCACTGGCCATCCTTCTGGAAGCCTCTCCCATCATTTCTATTCTGATCAGAGTAACTGAAATGCAGCTGGCTTTTCACTTCTGTCCTGCAATCTTTCTCTGCCTAGATTCAATTTAGATTAACAAGAACAAAGGCAGGGCCTGTTTGCCCTCCGTTCAATCAGAAGTGTCTGGAGTTCAGTTATCATTTGAGCTGCCCCAGGCTCCTTGGCCATCTAGCCCAGCAGGGAGTATCTTCTGGAACAGAAGGCCAGCTGCTGGTGGTGATGTTGTACCTAGAGATGTCCTAGTGGCCTGACTTTTATATCTGTCTCCATTATTATCCCTTATAATTGGATGTCCTGCTCTGGGCTGGAGGCTACTAATGGGAAGTGGGTTCCAGGCATTTACCTAGGCACCCTAAATCCAGAGCACCCAGTCCCTTCGCATATCTGTACTATGCAGTGCTCCTATGCAAATTACCTGGTAAAACCCTGCTTGATAAGAAAATCTCAGCCCTCTAACCCTGCTCTCTCCACCCCCACATGCTGTGCTAGTTACTGCTTTTGTCAACTTGAGCCCAAAACAATGTCCTCTGTAACGAGGAAACTTCAAATGAGAAAATGCTTTCATAAGACTGACCTGTAGGCATATTGGTGGGGATATTTTCTTGATGAATAGCTAATGTGAGAGGGCACACCCTACTGACACTAACCCTGGGCATGTGGTCCTGGGTTAGAAAGCAGGTTGAGCAAGCCAGGAAACAGCATTCCTACATGGTCTCTGCTTCAGTTCCTGTCCCCAGATACCTGCTTGAGTTCCTGCCCTGACTTCCTTTAATGTTGGATTTTAACCTACAAAATGTAAGAAATCCTGTCTCCCTCAAGTTATTTTTGGTCAGGGTTTTTAACCACAGTAACAGAAACCAGATTACGATACCTTCTCAATAGTCTCCAATGCTTCTCCCTCCCCCAAAATGTAGCCTTTTGCTCTCATCTCCCTAGACCTCCACCTTTGTTGTTCCCTTGGCTCTGACTTCCTATGAACCATGATGACTACTATTGAAAGACAGTGTAGAGCTGGACCACTGATATGTTCCAAGGTATGACCTGTGTGCTGGCTGTGTGGCAGGTTCCAGGCATGATCTGTGTAATACTTCTAATTCCCCATTTAAATATACACACCACCTTCTAGGCTTTCTTTCTCATTCTTAGAGTGAGAATCTGAAGATATGCTCTGGGGTTCCTTGGTTGGTCTTCCTTGCTCTTTGAAATACCACCATTTTGGCCCAGTTACCTCTGAGTGTTTCCCTTCCTCAACACATAAAACTTCACATGGAACATTCTAGCCCCAAGAACATGGAATTAAAGCTTGATTGATGCATGAGATGAGTTTTATTCACCAGCCATGCTGGGCACACCCAAGGCTTATAAAAGGAGAAATCTGGTCTTCATATTCTGAGGTCAGAAGATACTGTGGAGCAAAATCCGGCTTTCATAGACACAGACGTGTTTGACTTAAAAGTCCTCAACCTCCACAGAAGATTTTCCCTCTGCTTTTAATCTGGACTGGGGATTGGCAACACCTGATTAGTGTAACAGAGATTCCCAGGGCTCTGGTGGACCACACTGTATTGAGTCAAGGCTTCAGGTTTGTAGGATGTGAGACTCACAATAGATTAATGATCATGGCTGTTCGGAAGGGAATGAAATTATTAATAATCTGTTCTTGATAGAGGTAGGCTTTGCTTCCCTCTCCCAGCCTGCCCCTGGCTGTGGAAGCTGGCAGAGGCTCCATTAATCACCCAGCTCTGATATCCTTCCCTGCTCAACAGTCACAGGCGTGAATATACTGCTCAGAGAACATATGAAGGATTGTTACAACACACGCACTTTGGAGGCATTATTTCCATTGTCAGGTGACTAGATGGTTTCATAATTTTAACAAAAGGGGTGGGCTTCATACTCTAAGGAGTAATTAATAAAGAAAGGCACAGTTTTAAGGTGGCAGCCAAAGTGCTCTCATGATGAGCAGCTGACTTCTCAATGAGTCTGGACTGGGCTCTCTCAGCCCTGTCTCTCTAGAGACATACACTAGGAACTCAGCTTTGAAACCTGGCTGGTCTCACATTTACAAGTACATCACTGCCAGTTGACGACATGTATAAAGATGCCTTTACTCTTTAAGAAGAAAGAAATATAGACAAATTGGATTTTTTAAAAAGATATTTTATATTAAGAAAAATTTAGATATACTTATTTTATGTGCTTGAGTATTTTGCCTGCATGTATGTGCACCATGTGTGTACCTAGTGCCTGAAGAGGTCAGGGGAAGGCATCACATCCCCTGGAACTACAGTTTTGGATTGTTGTGAGCCATCATGCAGGGGTGCTGGGTCCTCTGGAAGAGCAGAACATTCCCATAATTATAGGGCAATGCTTCCAGTTCCTTATTTTATTTTTAATCAAGTGTCTGTGTGTGGGATTGTATCCATGAATGCAGTGCATAGGGAGGCTGGAAAGAGGATGCTGCATTACCTGGAGCTGGAGTTCCAGGCAATTGTGGGGTGTTGGAACAAAACTAGGGTCCTCTGCAAAAGCAAGACCCTTTCTTCCAGCAGAGCCACCTCTCCAGCCATAACACATATTGTGACCACACTTGTGACTTGTCTCATCAGATATCTGTGATAGAAACTGTGGCTTAAGGAAAGTGAGGAAAGCTGAGAAGCTGGCTTAATGAACGACAAATAACATAGGAAGAAAGAAAGATGTCCCTTCAGGCATGGCTGTGTCGGGGGATTCAAAGGAAGTCCTCAAGACCCTCATCCTTTTCTTCTGTCTTTTGCTCCAGAGCTTTGGTGTCAGTTGTGTTATCTGGTTCCACTTCTAATGGTACCCAGCATGCTCTTCTGCATGGAAGCAATTCTTCCCATGAGTGGGCACAGGGGCCTTTTCCAGGCCTCTGCTCTGTTTCGATTTTCTCCTTAACCTTGGTCACCTCTGTCTATAGAGTTCTTTCTTCCTCAGTGAGAGCAGCGGCCTTTGATACATTCATTGATTTATATCCTGAGTGTGCCTGGTAGTACAGCACTCAAATATTTGTTGAGTAAATAAACAGGCCCTAGGAGGTAAGTTTGTTTGTTGCCTTTCTTCTTCTACAAGGGGTGAGGTTTACAGAGTAAACTCTCTGAGGTCAATGAGCTTACTGGGGAGAGAGCTGAGGCTTGAACCCAGGTCATTTGACTTTGACCCCTCTGGATATGAATCCCGAATAGGGACAGCATCTAAAGATTGCTCCTTTGTTTTTGACAACCAGATGACAGGTAAAGAAGGGAGCAGAAGGGGGCTCAAGCCTTGGCTGCCCAGACTTCCAACATACAACTGGGTTGAATGGGGCCCTGCTAGGACACTGATTTCATTTGGGCACCTCCGCATCTTGAAGCAGCTGTCTGAATATCCACTGATGGATGGATATGGTGCACAATGCCTTATGAGTTAGGTAGGAGAAAGAGAGAGAGAGAGACAGAGAGAGACAGACAGACAGACACAGACACAGAGAGACAGAGACAGAGAGAAAGACAGAGAGAGAACTGGTGAAGGAAAGCATCACCATGGCTCTGGGGAGGGCCCATGGTTCTCCTATCTCCCTTTTACAGCTATAAGGACTCGCCAGAGTTTGAGAAGCTGAAGACGCCTACCAGAGGAGCATCAGAAACCATCAGCACAGACTCATTACTGACTCATTACAAAGTCAATGCTGTGTGCCCTGTCTTAATGCCTTGATTCATCTTCTATCTGCAGTAAGAGACCGCAGTAGGTAACTTTCCTCCAGTCTACTGGGGGCCAGACTAGGGCAGGTGGGTAGCACTGAAACTGTTAACTCCCAAATTCCTGCTGCTGTACCTGGCACATTTCTTAAGAGAAGGATGTTAAAGGAAATAAGGCTGCTTAGGTCCGCTACTCATTGACTGTAGCTCTGACCATTAAGCTGTTTTTCATTCTTCCTCTGCAGGGCAGTTAAGAAATAAATGAGGTATGGGGGAATTCACACACCATGCCCCAGCAAAGTAAAGCCTCCCTAGTCGCCATCAAGTTCTTCTCAGTGGGCCATCAGGTTTTCCATGATGCAAGGAGTAAAGGAATATGCTTAGGGAGGCATCAGATACCCAAGCCCTCTGCTGGTCACTGCCACTCAGGATGGGGACTCTTGATTGCAAAGGTGACAGGATATAGATCCAAAGTTCATTAGCCTCCGTTTCTGCTATAATGTAGCCACAGAACAGGAGATATCATTATGTAGCCATTAGATGCACATAAAAGTGACTGCTATGAAGCCCATTAGTTAATTATAAAGTAATCGCAAACACCGAAAAGAACATCTGTTTGATTGATTCTACTTACTTAAACATCCTTCCATTCTTACTGGAATGGAGGCCATAGGAGAATGGCAGGGGCATCCTGATTTCAGCTGGGATTGGGGGCAAACACCTAGCCTCTGTGCAGCCCACACAGAGCCCTCCGGGGCTCACAGATTGGAACTTTCTTCATGTATGTCACTCCTGGATATTGTTCTGCTGCCCAGGGTGGCATGGGGGCCATGTGTGGAAGAAACAAAGCTCAGGGAGACAACTGCCGATATCCTGCAGTGGCAAAGCCAGTGTCCCTTTTGTTGTTCATGCTACCAACCCTAGACACACCTTCCTATACAACTGTTTGAGTTTCCTAGCACTATTGTGACAAGCTTCTGAGAGCTAGACATCTACCTAAAACAACAAACAACAGATAGTTTCTCCCATGCTTCTAGCAGGACAGTAATCCCTACACTTGAAAGTGTTAAGTCAGCCACTCTTTCTCTGAATTCTTTCCCAGTTTCTGGGGGTAACTGGCATTCTTTTTCTTAATGACATCCCACCTCTAGCCTCTGCCTCTATCCTCACCTACTCTCCTACCTCTTGCAATCTTCACTTGACCACATTCCTGCGAGGATACTTAAGAGTGAGAGCCCCATGCTCCTCTGCTACAATATCATCTGCATAGTAATCTTACTCGCAAACGAGCTCTAGATGTTACCATAAAACAAGCATTACTGAACACAGTTTTGAGGCACAACAGGAAAAGGAAATGTTCTTGTAAATATGTGCTGATACTCAGAACACTTAGTTATTCTTGCTAAGCATGGGTAACCTTTCCTGGACAGTATCCCCATCTGGGAAAGCTTTAAGATAGTCTTTGCCCACCCCACTCTTCCAGTGCCATGATGTTACAGAGCAGCCAAAGCACCGGGTTTGTTTAGTGCTCCTTTTTATCCATGGAGCACCCTATCTGTTGAACTTTGCAACAGTATCCTAGGCTGTGCCCATCCAACTCATCCAGTCTCCTAGGATATCCCTCTGTCTGTTTCCTCATCATTTCTGGGGGAAACAGTACAACTCTGAAGTCCTAATAATGCCACTCCTGATCTCTGTTCTCCTCAGTTAGACCAGCCAGCCAGGGCTCTGCTGACTTCTCTAGCCAGCGACTGAAGGACTCTATCGAGCTCAAGCAGAGCAAGCATGGCTCTGGTAGGCCTTCTCCTTCACCCCAATTCTTTCTACACTGCTTAAAAAAACTTTAGATAACATTACTAAAGCTAGACACCAAGGTCTATTCCCGTATTTGTTCACTCTCTCCTCTGGAGGCTGACTGCCATGGTCCAGCTATCAAAGTACTGAAGTCTAGCAATCAAAACCCTCCTTTGGCTCACCTAATTGACTGCCCAATTAAAATTAAAGACCTCATTCTAGCATACGGTTTCCCATTTTACCTTTATAAACTGCCATTTGCCTGTGGGCCACATCTGCTGTCTCTCTATCCAGAGGCAGACCTTTGTCCACCAGCCTCCCCCCACTACATACACAGGGCAAATACTCCTGCCCTGTCTCCCTTGTTCCCTTTCCCTTCTCCCTAGTTCTCTACTTCTTCTTTGTCTCTTAGTGCCTGACCTTTATCCCTCTAGGGCAAGTAAATCTTTTTTTTGTGGTGAAAACTTGGTCTTGGGGGCCCTAGGATGATAATTTCTTACATGGTCTAGATAATGACCCTATGGGGTACCAAGCAAGTAGGGTGAACTCAAAGACTAGATTTCCAGTATTTTATTTTCTAGAGAGTGTGACTTCAATTAAAATTTCTTTTTCTCCTCCTCCTCCTCATTCTCCTTCTCTTTCTCCTCCTCCCCCTCCTCCTCTCCCCCCTCACAACTTGTCTTTAGAGTGATGCTGCAGAACAGAGTGAGGGTGTTTCTATTCGTGAGGAATTAGGTGCAAATTGCCCTGCATCTTTAAAATGACTCTCATTAAGAAATCAGAGCTGTGTCTTCAGGCTGCCTATTAAGCCTGCAGATGCCTCATTCTACTTTCGCCTCTCTGTACCATTTCCCTGTGCCCTCTATATTTGGTGCCCATTACTCTAGTGAGACAGCATTCAAGCAGACCCTCTTTCTTCTGCCAGTTGTCCAATGCTCTTCTTCTTCTCTGGTCCTCCATGTGGCTTCTCTTCTGTTAGCCCAGGGACTGGGATTCCACATATAGAGAGAAAATAGCAGACTCCAAACAATAGGAAGGAACTATGTATGGTACTCTTCTACCTAAAAGGACATTATAGCTTGTGCCTTCATGGCATGTATTTTCTTTTTACTTTGCTTCCAATCTTCTGACTTATGACTGACTCTTACATCCCTTACAAAGCCTTGGTTGATCCCAATGACGAGGGCAACACTTCACTAGGAGAATTCCTGTTGCCTCAGGAGGATCATGGCCCACAGGTGACAGGTATAAGATAGATTTGTGCAAAACTATTATCCATCTTTGAAACTGCTTTAAAACCCTTTCCTTTCCTTTTCACTCCCAAAAGAGAAGTTCTACAAAGGGAGAAGCAGGTTGATGGGTAAAATAGAGGAGCTGGTGGGGCCAGTAGTCCCCAGGGCATACAAGTATAAAGTGTAGTACATTCCAGGTATTGGGATCCTTTCTAGGAAGAAAGTGGCTTTAAGGACAGGAGCCAAGCCTTGCCCTTTCCAAAGTTAGTCTCTGTGTTGGTAAGATAAGAGTTAACCAGATTTCTATATGAAAGGTAAATATTGAGGTGGGATATAGTTCAGTATTAGAGTACTTGCTCAGCATGTACAATGCCATGGATTGGATCTGTAGCACTGAAAGAAAGAATAAATTCTCAGAACAAGGATCATGCCTGAAAATTCTGGAAATGGAGCAACCAGTAACTGATAACATTTTCAGATAATTCTTAAAACATAGTAAAGTTTGAGACATGCTAATCTAAGACCATTATATAAAGACTAAACTTCTAGAATAAAGGTAGACTGAGGAATGGTGTCTCATTCCCTTTCCTTGCTGACCTGGATCCCAGCTGTTATCAATACATCCCATCCTATGAAAACTTCATAGTGGGCCCCTTAACTTGGCTCTTCTAGGACTTAGGACTGTCTTCCTAAAGGAGGGACAGAAAGGATTGATCAGATTTCCATGCTATGAGCAGAGGTGCTTCCTTATTCTCTATTGTGAAGCCTCCCATGAGTAACAACAGCAGAGTTTGCTCACCTTGCTAACCATGAGGATACCCCTTGTATACTTTCAAAGACAGAGAGCTAGTCTGTCCATAAGGATGGGGAGTTTTGGCTAGAAGAATATATAGACGATGCTATATTCTTGTAGATAGATACCAGAGCTTTCTAGGAACCTCTCCTGGTCAAACCTCAGGTGATTGATAGCAGCATCTCTAAGGGTAGATTTGGACTGGTGGGTTCCCTGAAGACCTTGATGGACATTCCCAAGCCTGGTTGTTCCAAGTGTCACAGGTGTCCATGTGGCTCTGGGGTTCTAAAGCAAACATTCCGATAGGGTTCCTGTCCATTGTTTCTGTTAGCCCAGTATCTCTGTGTATTATCTGTGAGAGTCAGGTGGGATTGTTGATTGAGGAGGTAGAAAATGGTGAGATAGCAGCCAAGAACAAAAGACAAGGACAATAGACATAGCAAGATTTCCAGACAACCCTAAATGCTGAAGTGTGACCATCACTGGGCTGGTTAGCTTTCCTTGTCAACTTGACACAAGCTAGAAATATCCGGGGAGAGGAACCTCAATTAGGAAAATGCCTCCATAAAATTGGCTCGTAGGTAAGTCTGTGGGGACATTTTCTTGATCGAAGATTGGCATAGGAGAGTCTGGGCCAGTGTGGGTGAAGCCACTCCTGGGCAAATGGCCCTGGATGGCATAAGAACACAGGCTGAGTCAGCCGTGGGAACAAGCCAGTAATTAGCATTGCTACATGATCTCTGCTTCAGTTTCTACTTTCACATTCCTGCCTTGGGCTCCTAGCTTGGCTTCCCTCAGTGACATAAGATATAAGCTGTATGATGTAATAAACTCCTTTCCTCTACAACCAGCTTTTGGTCAGTGTCTTATCAAAGCCATCTAAACCAACCTAGGACAATAGCTCAACAGGTTTGGCCCATGAGGCACTTGGTTTTGGCTTGGGGGTTGCCAGCAAAAGATAACATGTCTTCCCAAGGAAAGAGTTGATGTGGTGGACTACGAAGTCTGCGTTGTTCCAGAAGGCTGTGAGCCCTGCTGGGAAAAAAAGGCAGGAAGGAGAAATGTTGATGCATGTGAGGCAAATGGCTGGCAAGGTGAGTGGTGGACAAGCTGAGAACCAAAGATGTGTTATTCCTCTGCGAGACATTCTCAGACAAGGCTGCCCGGGGAGAACTTGGTGCCCAGGAGCTGGCATTTGCTGTCTACTGTAACTGGGAAGAGCTGTGCTTCTCAGGACGCACATCATCAGGGTTTTATGGACTGTTGCTTCAGGTGGAAGTGTGAAGTAATTATTTTCTTATGACTGTTTGTAGATATAATTGTGCCTTGCTACTCGGGAATTTATGTTGAGAAAATAATTACGATTGGATTAACGGCATCGACAATCTTTTAATTCCACTATCAACACTGTTAGTATTTAAGTCTAGCTTCTTCCTTGCCAATCTGATGTGTCTGTTACAATAAGCATTTCAACTCAATTATCGTCTCAGTAACAATCAAATTATCTTTAATATGATGTAATTACTTTTTTTTTATTAGGCTAAACTGAGTATCCTGAGCTGTGAATGTCTAGCATAGCTTTGAGAAGTGATTAAAACAAGCCCACAGGCCTTCGTAAGATATGAGCATGTTTTCCAAAAGTCATTTAAAACCCAGATCATTCACCAGGAGCACGAAAATATCTCACTGTTGCCAGATTCACTCCCTGCAGAAAATCTTCCCTCAGGTTATTGCCTGTGGCCTTGCTCTACGGACCCCTCAGCCTTTATAGGTACACAGGACTGCAGTGTACTCAACCCAGAATGAAGAAGGGCCTCTGTGGTGGGCTGAATCATGAGACTTGCAACCAGGTATTCAAGGGCACTGAATTCTTTGTTGTGGGTCAGATTGTGTGACCTCTCCCCCACGTTCATATTCTGAAATTCTAATTAGCAGGAAACCCCAGACTGTTACTCTGTTTAGAGGTAAGTTACCATAGAAGGGAAATGCTAATCTGGAGATTGGTAACAGGAAATTCTGGGGGTAGGGTCTCGTGTGACTAGTGTTTCTTACACAAAAGGGTCATTGTATAAAGTATGGAAGCACTGAGGGGAGATTACACAAAAATTCTCCACAGAAGATGATCCACCCTCTGTAAGGGAAGGAGAGGCCTGCAGTTGGAACCGGTGTGGCTCTAGCCTTGGGCTCAGACTTTTGGCCAACAGAGTTGTTACCTTCCCATTGTGTCGCTGAGGTGATTCCCACAGTGATCGAGAATGTGGCTCAGCTGGAATCAGAGCTGATTGATTGAGCACTTTATTTGATTGAGTCTGAATCCTAGGCTACCTTATCAATAGAGGGCATCTGCTGATGAGAATTCTCTCTCTTTTCCCATTCTAAAAATGGGTATGGCAATAACATCTGCCTTACAATGTTTTGTGGAACAAATAATTTTGTGGCACAAATAAAGTGCTCGGTACAGAAGATGATCAGGCATTGCCAACACTGTTAAATAGTACAGCACATCAGGCACAGTGCTCAGTTCCTCTAAGAGCCAGTTAATCTTGACCCAATTCTATGATAGAGAGGCTTCAAGTTTTCTGTGGAAAAACTGAGGCAGAGAAGAGTCCTGGGACAATAATGATAACTCTATGCTTATAATGGAAAGGCCTCTGGTCTTTGTTACTACTCTATTATACTAGTCTATATCTATTATGCTATTCTCTGGTCTTAGTTACTATTCTATTGTTGTGACAAAACACCATGACCAACACAACTTATATAAAAAAGTGTTTAATTGTGCTTTCAGATTCAGAAGGTTAGAATCTGTTGTGATAGAGCACAACAGCAGGATTAGCAAGAGCTCATATCTTGAACTCAGAGCAAGAGACCAAGAAGGAGCACACTGGGAATAGCATGAGTCTTTTGAAACCTCAAAGCCCTCCCCAGTGACACACTTTGTCCAACAAAGCCACACCTCCTAATCCATCTACCAACTGGCAACCAAGTGTTCCGACATGTGAGCCTATGGGGGCCTTTCTCACTAAAACTACCACACTGGTGTTCAAGGGGGGCACTGAAGCAAATTGCCCTTTGGGGTAAGAGGTATATTAGAGGGGCCATTAAAGCCATGGTCACACAGATAGACATCGGTATGGCAGCGACTCAGGGAACAGTTCATGCCTGTGATGGAGAGTTGGATCTCTAAGAACAGGGTTGGTTGCATGTAGAGAGTCTAACTCTACATCTCCAGATGAGGAGAGAAGGGTCTTGTATTGCCATAAAGGAATGTAAAACTTTGAGTCTGTATGGATGTATGGAGGAGGCACATTGAGTTATAGTCTACCTACTACACAGTTAGCCTCCTGGTATCCTAAAATCTGAATACTCTAAAACTGTTAGGCCAAATTAAGAATGGCATCTGGAATCCTGAACCACCTGAGAAATGACAGTTCTCTGCACAAAGTTCTTCCCCCCTCTTCCCTTCTTTTCTGTCTTTGAATGTCGGGTTGAAAATGGGCACACACAACTCTGAGCAACACGTGACTGCTAGGTCCACTGTTTGGCTATACATACCATAATGCCTTCATGGAAATCTCTGGGTCCATTCGCCTTTGGAGCAAGACACTCAGGAGACTGCCTTTTAAAATGTGCTGATGGGGGATAGAGAGATGGCTCAGTGGTTAAGAGCACCTTGCTGCTTTTTTGGAAGACCAGAGTTTGGCTCTGAGTACCCATACTGAGCTGCTCACAACTTCTTGCAACTTCAGCTACAGTGGATCTAATGTCCTCTTCTGGGTTCCCTTGGCACTGCATATATATCTCACACACACACACACACACACAGACAGACACACACACACACAGAGACACACAGAGACACACAGACACACACACACACACACACACACACACACACACTAAAGTAAATATTAAAAACCAATGTGTTAGCCAGG
>JADRCD010235442.1:0-17223 GCA_019843815.1 Montemys delectorum
GAATTGTATTAAAGGGTCACAGCACTAGGAAGGCTGAGAACCACTACTCCAAGTTATGGTATTTCAGATACACTTGTTTATTACAGAAATATAGAACATGTGGCAAAAAAGCTCAGATATTGGAGACTGCCAAGTAGAATAATTTTTAGAGATGTTATGAGTAATATGCTTGGGCTATTTTTATTTATAAATTTTATTTTAGAATTATTTATTTTATGTATATAAGTACACTGTAGCAGTTTTCAGACACACCGGAAGAGTGTATCGGATCCCGTTTCAGATGGTTGTGAATTACCATGTGGTTGCTGGGAATTGAACTCAGGACCTCTGGAAGAACAGTCAGTGCTCCTAACCCCTGAGCCATCTCTCTAGCCCTTGTAAATTTTATTTTTAATCCTAGCACTCAGAAGCCACAGGAAAGGTACCCTTTGAGAGTTCCAGGCGAGTATTGACTACATAGCAATGGGTATGGGCATCATTTCATGTTAATTTTATATTTTGGAGATATTTTTAGGCCAGTTCAGAATGATTTAAATTGGCTTTGGGGATGCTATGGTGTTATTTTTATTTCTTTGTTTCCCCTAAAGGTTAGGAGTTTTATGTAGCTCAGACTTACCTGTAACTATGTAGCTGAGGATGAATGGCCTTGAACTCCATCCAGATCCTCCCCCCTCCCAAGTACTAGGACTACAGGTGTGGGCCATCAGTGCCCTGCTGGCTTGTATTTGGTGTTTGGTTTTTTGTTTTTGTTTTTGTTTTTACATTTGCCACTTCATTTGCAGAAGGAAGAGAAAATTTTTAAGGGTTATCTTTCTCCCTAAAACATGTCATATGGACATATGCAGGTCATATGTGAAATTTTGTCTAAAAAAACAAAGGGTGAACAAGAGGGATTAGTGGGTAGAGGGTCGTGCAACCATACCTGTCAACTTGAGTTTGATTTCTGCACATGGTGGAAGCAGAGAAGTGTTCCACAGATTGTCTTTGAGCTCCACATGGGCACATTGGCATGTGCATACACGCAAGTTAATATCCATAGGGTGGGGGCGGGGTGGGGAGGATGTGAATTAGAGCAGTTGATTGATACTGTATCAAGTACCAGAACCAGGTAATGTGAATTACAATTTCAGCCCTGTGATCCACTCGTTTTTTTGTGACCCTGAACAAATTAATTTCTGTGCCCCACTTACTTAGTAAAGATGAGAGCTGTAATTGTATCCGTCTCATATAATTAGTGTAAGATTAAATGAATCAAATCACTGAAAGGCTTGAAGTATCTGGCACAGAGTGAGTATTCAGTTTGCTTCACTCAGTGGCTTTCCTGGACACCCTCAGTGTTTACAGTTCAGACGTGGTGAAGTCACTGTCAGAGCAAGCTGATATGCTTCTTGGCAGGTGTGTCGGTCGTCACACCTTCTTTTATGTTTGTGGTATGCAGATGTGGGTGCACTCAGAAGCCAGGGGACTGTTGGGCTAGTTTGCCAGGGCCGGTGTAACAACAGATCCCACAGGTTGCATAGCTTGTCAAAAAGTATTCTCACCGTTCTGGATGCTGGAAGTCGAAGCTGAAAGCGCTGGCTGGAATGATTCCCCATGAGACCTCTCTCCTTCCCGGCAGATGGCTCCGGCTCTTGCAGTCTGTTCACAAGCCACACATTCCAGGTGTGCCTCTATGTGCCTCTGTCTATTATTATAGGCAGACCACTTGAGTAGGATTGAAGCATCCAAAAGTAACCTCATTTTAATATCATTGTCGCGTTAATGGGTTCTGGCGCCAGAAACGTCCTCTGAGGTCTTGGGAGTTAGGATGTAAGTTTTGAGAATTTGGGAAATGGTGCAATCCAAGCAACATAAACCTTTTTGGAGCTTACCTCAAAAGCAGTGTACTGGTCAGCAGTTTCCTTTTCTGCTGACTGTACATGAAGGTTTTGCTGTTGTTGTTCCTCTTGTGAAAACAATGAAGCTGTTGTGAATGGATTCATCTCTTTTTCCTATTTGTCTCCCCCAAAACAAAGCCCATTTTTTTGTTTGTTTGTTTCTTGTTTTTTTGTTTTTTGTTTTTTCTAGACAGGGGTTTCTCTGTGTATCCTTGGCTGCCCTGGAACTCACTCTGTAGACCAGGCTGGCCTCAAACTCAGAAATCCGCCTGCCTCTGCCTCCCAAGTGCTAGGATTAAAGGCGTGCGCCACCACCGCCAGGCCAAAGTCCACTTTTTAAGCAGTGAAGACAGGTGCATTGGGATTGGGAAAGCAAAGGTTCTTATTTGTGGTTTGTTGTGGTATTTTGTTGTCTTTTTGGAACCTGACCTCATGAAGTGCAGACGGGCTGGCTTCAAGTGTACCAAGTCATTAAGGCTGGCCTTGAACATCTTATTCTCACACTGCTCCATTCCAGTCATTGTGACTAGCTTTCAGTTGGTTTAGAACCACAAATGAACGAGGTTGATAGCGCATTTTATTTTATGTTTTTTAAAGATTTTATTTATTTTATATATATGAGTACACGGTAGCTGTCTTCAGACGTACCAGAATGGGCATCGGAACCCATTACGGGTGGTTGTGAGCCACCATGTAGTTGCTGGGAATTGAACTCAGGACATCTGGAAGAGCAAGTTGGTGCTCTTAACCTCTGAGCCATCTCTTCAGCCCTATAGCATGTTTTATTGACATTGGCTTTATCTCAGTGACCAAGTGGTGTTGTCTGACTCTCTTCTGAGATCCTGGTGAGTTTTTCCAGCCCTCCTGTAGCTCTCACATTCCCTTTTCTGTTCCTATTGACTTGAGAGCCAGCCACAGACGTTTCTCCCACCTCTTGCTATTTTGGATCTTTCTGACTGGGGAGTGGTGGCGCATGCCACCCAGTACTTGGGAGGCAGAGGCAGGCGGATTTCTAAGTTCGAGGCCAGCCTGGTCTACAGAGTGAGTTCCAGGACAGCCAGGGCTACACAGAGAAACCCTGTCTCGAAAAAAACCAACCAAACAAAAAAGTTTTTCTGGCTCTTGTTCTCCTCTTGGCTCTCTGTCCTTTCCCTGTACCAGTGTACACCCCTAGATGTGGCACCAGCCTTTGTCACTGGGTGTGCCACAACCATCAGACTCTTCAAATCCCCGTGCAGCCATCAATCCTGTTTGCAAAACATCGGGAATTCTGTGTAGAGAACATGAATATTGTTTTAAGATGATTACATTTAAAATCACTTTGTAGTCTGGAGAGGTGACATAGCAAGCAATCTCAAGCAGTCGCTCATAATTCTAGCACTTACTCAGAAGGCAGGGGCAAGAGGATTTCTGTAAGTTTGAAGGCAGCCTGTAGCCTGTTCTTCACAGCCACTTCAAGGACAGTCTGGACTACATATTGAAATACTGTTTTCAAAAAACCAAAGCATCAGAATAAAAATAAAACCACTTTGGTTTTAAAACACAGAGCTAAGGTGTCTGGAGAGCTTATAGAGGTCTGGGGTTTGGGTTCCAGTACCCTCGTGATAATTTATCATGTTCCATGTATAGGGGATCTAGTGCCCTCTTTTGATATCTCTCTAGGTTTTAGGACTTGAGAAATGATTCATCAGTTAAGAGCTGAATTTGGTTTCTAGTACCAGTTTTGGGAGGCTGCTCACCACCAGCTGTAACTCCAGCCCCAGGGGATCTGTTACCCTCTCCTGGCCTCTGTGGAAACCCACACACATGTGCGTATACACAGATGCACACATATATAAAAATAAAACCTTACGAACAAAAACAAAACTAGGTTTTAGGACCTGGGGGTGTGGCTGACTGGTAGAGTGTTTGTCTCACGTGTAGGAATGACGGACGCCTTGGATTCAGTCCCCAGTGATGCATGAAACCGTGCGTGGCGTAGTACTCCTGTAACCCAGAATTCAGGAGGAACAGAAATTGGAGGCTAGCCTGATAGCCTGGGCTACATGAGACCCCATCCCAGACAAAACAAAAATAATAATTTTAGTTTTCTTCTCCCTGAAACTAGAACTTAAAAAAAAAAATGTTAGTATTAAAATACTACAGAGGTTGGATTTTGAAACAAGATTTTTTTTTCTGCATTTGCTGCCTCCCCATCTGTCATTCCCATTTAAAAATTGGGCTTGTTTTTGAAGATAAACCTCAGCAATAGGTAGTAAAGCGAATGGTCTGCTATGACCTTATTTGTTTGTGTTCCATGCCACTCAGCAAATGCATAGTATCAGGCACTATGCAATATTTAAATTAACAAACCAGACATGGTCTCTCCTGTTTGGCCAATTGCTTAAGAGTCATGGGAGTGTTTATACATAATAACACAGAGTCTAGGACTTTTTTTTTTTTTCAAGACAGTATCAAGCCCTCGCTGTCCTGAAACTCACTCTGTAGACCAGGCTGGCTCTCAAACTCAGAAATCCACTTGCCTCTGCCTCTGCCTCCCAAGTGCTAGAATTAAAGGCTTGAGAAATGTTTCAGTGGTGTTTTTGCAGGGGATAATGAAAGCCTGGGGACGTGGCTCTGAGAGGACTGGGGTGTGGCCGGTCATTTCCAGGAAAGAGAAAAAGGGACTGATGCCAAACAGGTAATGAGGGGAAAGGGTGTTTCCCAGAGCAGAGGCAGGGCTGGGAAGTGGTTTTGTGTTGCAACCACAGAGTGGGTGAGAGAATGGGAAGCTTCTCACAGCTCAGATAGGGCTGGGATTCTCTTGCTGGATATTTGCATCTTGACACCTAGGCAGCGTTGACTGTAAAGTGTTGAATAGCAACGCCTTGCAGTCGGACTGTATTGGTTTGAAACTTTGCTGCTATTCACTGTTATTTGGTCTGTGGGTAGCTTTCATCCTTCCCCATTTGCTTGGTTAGTTGTTTTATTTTTGAGACAGGCTTTTTCTATGTCTATTTAGTTCTGCCTGGCTTGGAACTCACTATGTATTCTGGGGTGTCCTGGAACTCACAGAAATCCTCCTGCCTATCTTAAAGGTTGGTTAGTTAGTTAGTTAGTTTATTTATTTATTTATTTTGTTTGTTTGTTTGTTTTTCAAGGCAGGGTTTCTCTATATAACCCTGGCTGTCCTGGAACTCACTCTGTAGACCAGGCTGGCCTCGAACTCAGAAATCTGCCTGCCTCTGCCTCCCAAGTGCTGGGATTAAAAGCGTGCATCACCCCTGCCCGGCGGTTGGTTAGTTTTTTATTTGGCAGGCTTAACTGCTCCAGGGCTCACTTTCTCCATGTTGAAAATGGAGGTCCTGATACTGTCCCTGGCTCTGAGGGTTGCCGCAACATTTGAGCAGCTACATCCCTGTGCTTGCAACACTGCTTGCTCCATTCCAGCTGGGACAGAAGATGGATTTCCAGTTTACAGACTCACAGCTCGAGGAAGCCAGAAGGCTCGCCTTCAGTTTTGTGGCTTTCTGTGTTGTGAGTTTCAGTGGAGGAGGCCTATGTGGTAGCACGCACCTGCAGCCCCGTGTTGGGGAAGCTGAGACAGAAGATTTCGAGTTCGAGGCCAGCCTGGTCTACAGAGTGAGCTCATGTCTCTCTTACATACAAAAACCGAACAACCGGTAAATCGAGAGAAACTGAAGCTGGTGAGATGGCTCTGTGCATAAGAGTGCTGGCTGCTCTTCTAGAGGACCCAAGTTCAATTCCCAGCATCCACACGGCAGGCAGCTCATCATCACTGCTAGTTGTAGAGATTTTTGACTCCCTCTTTTTGGCTCCTCTGAGCACGGCGCACACACGATGCACAGGCAAAACAGTCGTCTACATAAAAGAGAAAGAAATGGAATCAACAACAACAAAGAGAGATATCTGGTTTGCTTTTGTTTTATTTTTTGTTTGTTTGTTTGTTTTGAGACAGGGTTTCTCTGTGTAATTCTGACTGTCCTGGAACTTGCTCTACTGTAGACCAGGCTGGCCTCAAACTCAGAGATCTGCCTCTACTTCCTGAGTGCTGGGACTAAAGGCATGCATCAATCACCACACCTGGCTTTAAAAGTAGTTTGGGGTTTGTTGTTGTTGTTGTTTGTTTGTTTGTTTGTTTTGTTTTAAGTAAATGAAACTTTATAATGGAGAGGATAGAATTTCTCGTTTTGATTCACTATGTAAGTTAAGACCATTAGTAAGAGTATGTAGGAGGGTCAGAGGTTAAATTAGACGGGGGTGGGGGGTGGGGGGGTGGGGGGGTGGTGATGATACCAGGGGAGAAATAGAGGGCAGGTGTTGAGGGAAATATTAAAGGACCAGCAGGCTTCCCGCTGCTGCTGCCGCCGCCCGCCGCCGCCTTGCTTCTGCTGGCAACTCTGCCCTGGGGAGGTCCCACCCCATCTCCCTCTAGACTAGCCTCAGCAGTGACCAGAGCTGTCTTCCCAGCTCCGATTTGCTTGTGGTTTGCTTGTCTCTGGAGCCGCTAGTTCCTCTTCAGCCATTAACCCCATGTGGACGGAGCTCCACATTCCAGTAACCCAGTGAAACACAACTCTAGGAGCTTATAATTAAACAGTCAGATTTATATATCAATAAATTCTCAATTCACAAGATGCCCACACAGTAATTTCTGTGCCAATTGATAATGATACAAGCCGCCCACCTAGATTAGACAAGTTACCCCAATTATTCTGTCTCTATATGATATTAAATCTACCTGTGGCTATTTAAAGCCACGGTGGTTCTGAATCACCCTGTTTGTTGCTCTCCATCTTGCCTCCTTCTCCATTCTACCCTGAGTCAGCCCCTCTTTCCCTCCCCCCCCCCCAACTCTTAGCTCTGCCTCCCTTTTCCTTGTCCAATCTCAGGCCTCCTGCTGCACTAATATTTAAATTAATTGGACAGGGAAAATCCTGCCACAGGCAGGAAAATGATCTGTCCTGATGTAGGTCGGTGTCCATGAGGGAGAGCTGGGGTTTAAGCCTCCCTTGTATATAGTTCTCACTGCTTATTTAAATGTCTTTTGGAAGAAAATGTTGATGTCAGAAGGCGAGGTGTGAACCGGAAAGCCTGTGAATAGATGGAGTGATAGTAAGGTATAGTGCTGATTTGGTGCCTCCTGTTGGTCAGGTGCTGTTCTGAGCACTGTGTATCTCTGACTGGCCTGGAACTCTAAGATCCACCTGCCTCTGCCTTCCAGGGGCTGGGATTACACTGTGTACGCCATTCCAAGCTAAGCACTTTATTTGTATTGCCTTGTTGAACCTGCACTTTGATATAGAAATGGTTTGAATCTCCATTTTACACACTTCCAGAGTGTTCAGAATGGCTGAAGTGGCCTGTCCCGGTCACACAGTCAAGCAGGAAACACAGCTGGGGTTTGCATGTACATAGTCTGGTTCCAAAGGTATGTAAAGAAAGGATGAGGGGCTGGCGAGATGGCTCAGCAGGTAAGAGCACTGACTGCTCTTCCAGAGGTCCTGAGTTCAAATCCCAGCAACCACATGGTGGCTCACAACCATCTGTGATGAGATCTGACGCCCTCTTCTGGGGTGTCTGAAGATAGCTACAGTGTATTTACATATAATAAAGAAATAAATCTTAAAAGAAAGAAAGAAAGAAAGAAAAGAAAAGAAAAGAAAAGAAAAGAAAGGATGAGAAAGCAGGATGTGGGCCAGAATGGTTGAGATAGATGCCTTTGGATGAATAGGAAAATCGTGATGCTGAAGCTGGATTTGAACCATGGGAGATGTAGGCAGCCATAGTAGACATTAGTGAATTTAGTTGACTTTTATTTGTTTCTTTGCTTGTTTATTTTGTTTTTGAGACAAGGTTTCTCTGTGTAGCCCTGGCTGTCCTGGAACTTGATACAGACGAGGCTGGCCTTGAACTCACAGAGATCCGCTTCCCTCTGCCTCCCAAGTGCTGGGATTCAAGGTGTCTGCAGTCACCTTCTGGCTTAGTTAGGTTTATTTTTAAATTTCAAAAAATTTTGTCTAGGGGCTGGAGAGATGGCTCAGTGGTTAAGAGCACGGACTGCTCTTCCAGAGGTCATGAGTTCAAATCCCAGCAACCACATGGGTGGCGCACAACCATCCAGAATGAGATCTGATGCCCTCTCCTGGTGTGTCTGAGGACAGCTACAGTGTACTTATATATAATAATAAATAAATCTTTTTTTTTTTAAAAAAAAATTATGTCTAACTTGCTCTTGTGTGTGTATGTGTGTTGGGGGCTTACATGAGTCATTGTGCACGCGTGGAGGGAGCACAAAAGGAAAATTTGTGGGAGTTGACGCCCTTCTTTCACCAGGTAGGACTTAGGGGTTGAACTTGAGTCAGCAAGCTTGATAACAAGTAACTTTACCTGCTTGAGCCTTCTCACCTACGCACAATAGACTTTGAGTCTTGGTGCACGAGGGTCATAGCCAACAGGCTTTGGGCAATGGAGAGAGCTGGACAGACACTGAAATGCAGGCTCCTGTCTTTTTACAGAAGACAACATGTGAGATAATCCCTGGATTTTTTTTTTTTCTGGCTTTTCAAGACAGGGTTTCTGCCCTGGAACTGGCTCTCTAGACACCAGAGATCCGCCTGCCTCTTCCTCTGGAATGCTGGGATGAAAGGCTTGTGCCACCACTACCTGACATCTTTTTTATCTCATCATTTCAAAGAAAGGGCTCAGAAAACAATTTCAGGGGTTTGGGGGGGGGGGGCATGGCCTAGCAGGTGTAAAGGACTTGGTGTGTCCTGAATACGATCCCCAGAACCCATGTAAAAAGCAAGATTTGGGACGTTTGAGGGCCAACTGGCCTGGAGTGTGTACACAGCACAGTGGCAGAAACAAGAGACACTGTCCACAACATGGAAGAAGGGGGGAACTGATTTCCAGAACATCATCGTCTACTGGTCTCCACATTCTTGCCGTGGCATGTGCACACGCCCTCCAAATTAATTAATTAATCAGTTGGTGGGGGGAAAAACTTGATTCACCGTCAGAAGTGACTGGGGAACAACTACTGTTCATACACTGTGCTTCCTGTGTGTGCATGTAAATTTCAGAGGCTGCTTCTCAGCTTAATGAGATGTCTGCTCCTATTTCGGGTGGGGTCATAGGCTGGGTTCTCGGGAAGCTGACTCTGAGATATCAATTATCATACAAGACACTTTATTAGGGAGTGTTCTTTAGAGTCACACCTGTGGAGAGGAGAGGGAGTAAACAAGATTAGGGGTACCCTGCCACTCCACCTCTTACTCAGGTTGATCTGGGAGTGTTGGGAACTAGCGTGGGGGCTTTCCACCAGTCCCCTCCTGTCCTTGTCAAATAATGGTTTCTGGCTGCCCCTGCCCCTAGTAGAAAGCAGGTCGAGGGGCAAGGCAGTGTCCTGCCAGCCTTGAGCTCGGAACTGTAGGCCTTCTTCAGGCAACACTCCAGCGGCTGTGGCAGTAAGTCCTTCATTCCTAGTGAGATACCTGGTTCAAGCGTCACGGTGTGTGTACCACAGAAGGCAAATCGTGAAACCTCTGAGTCTTTATAGAACAAGGTTCCCAGCATCCAGGGGAGGATGACTTTGTGAGGTACCTGATGTTGGCCCAGAACTCACTGTAGACCAGGCTGGCCTGGAACTTGCATCAGATTTCTTGCCTTTGCCTTCCAAATGCTGGGATTACGGATTACATTGATTTTATTAAAGATTTATTTATTTATTTATTTCATGTGTGTGGGTATATAGTTGCTGTCTTCAGACACTCCAGAAGGCGGCATCGGATGCATTGTGAGCCACCATGTGGCTGCTGGGAATTGAACTTAGGGACTCTGGAAGAGCAGTCGGTGCTCTTAACCGCTGAGCCATCTCTCTAGCCTACATTATTGTTATTTTAATTGTTTGATATGTGTGTCAGTGTCAAAGGACAACTTTGCCAAGTTTATTCTCTTCTTTGACTTTGACATGGGTTCTGGGGAACAAACATATTTGTATCCAGTGGGAGGTGCCTGGTTATGATTGCATCAGCAAGTGGGATGTGCCTTTACCTACTGAACTTTTAATCACATCCCCGGGAAGAGTTTCTTTTTATTTATTTATTTATTTATTTATTTATTTATTTATTTATTTATTTTTGGTTCCCGAGACAGGTTTTCTCTGTATACCCCTGGCTGTCCTGGAACTCACTCTGTAGACCAGCCTGGCCTCAAACTCAGAGATCCGCCTGCTTCTGCCTCCCAAGTGTTGGGATTAAAGGCGAGCGCCACCACGGCCCGGACCCGGGAAGAGTTTCTAATTTAATGAGGTTATTTGATGTTATTAATGATGTTACACTTGAATATGAGCTCAACATTAAGATTATAATGAAAAATATACAAAGTTATAGTATTAGAAACAATTTATAGATCAATGAGTTTTTTGACTTTCTAAGAGTAACGTCATAGCATGGCAGTAGTGTCCAACGGCCTTTAATCTGAGCACATGGGAGGCAGAGGCAGGTGGATCTCTGAATTCCAGGCCAGCCTGGCTTACAGAGTGAGTTTCCAGGCAGCCTTGGCTAAACAGAGAAACCCTACAGAGAAACATAACACAACAAAGAAACAAAAAGAGTGATATCTGAGGGTCAAGAGAGATGGCTCGGAGGTTAAGAGCACTTGTTGCTCTTGTAGAGGATCTAGGTTCATTTTCCTGCACCTATTTGGGAGCTCACAACTCACTGTAGTTGCAGGAGACATGCTACCTTCTGACCTCCTCTGACACTTTACACATACATACATACATACATACATGCAGGCAAAACAAAGATTTGGGATGTCATTTATCATACAAGACCCTCTATTAGGGAGAGCTCCTGGGATTGATCCACACCTGTGGAAAGGAGAAAGGTACAAGATCTGGCAGAGGGAAAGTTTCCTGCCAGATGGGGAGATTTGAAACAGGAGCGAGCCTTCAGAGATCTCCTAAATCTGAGTTAGAAGGATGGATTATGTACACTCAAGGAAGTGGAAGTCCCAGGCTAATCTGGTCTACAGTAAGATCCTTTCCCAGCAAAACAAAACAGAAACAAAACCCAACACAAAATGATACCTGGACTAATTTGCCAAATTGATTCTGACTGAAATAAATGCATATAAAGGTGCTCTAGGCCTGGCTGGGTGTGTGGCTCGGTAGTAGAGCTCTGCCTATGGTGCACCAGGCCCGTAGGCATTGTCTTTGATCCTCACTCAGCACTGCAGAAACAAAGAACGAGCTCTTTAAACGGTGACGTCAGAGAGTGTGGAGGAAAACAGGACTTTGGAGACCACTTAGTTTAAACGACTACATTTCAGATAAGAAATGGGAATCTCCAAGGCCAAAAGACTCTGGGTATTTAAATAAAGGAAAACGTACATGCATGTTTGCACCGTATGTGTGTGTCTGCGTTTATTTAAGGACTCTGACTTAAAGCTATAAATAAACACATTCTTTGAATTTGAACTTTGAAGACAAATGAAATGAAGGTGTGTGTGTGTGTGTGTGTGTGTGTGTGTACAGAGTCCTCTGTCACTAGTTTGGGGATTTTCCTATGAACCCCCGATAATTTTTCCACTCCTGTGTTACTTAACTCCTGGCTCCTCATGCCTCTACCCCCATCTGCACAACCTTTCCTTTTTTCATTTAGCAAATGTGCAATTCTAATAAGGCGATCTGAGATCAAGTCTGGTCCTTGCCCCATCTCACTGAACCAGCTGTGTGATCTTGCGCACCTGTCTCTACTTGTAGCCCGAGTTTCGTGTGTAAAATTAGGGTAATAACTCTTGCCTGCTGACATGTCGCGCTTGTTTCAAGGATCAAACAATGTAACATCTCTGAAAACACCTTGAAAAGTGGCTAATGTTGTACAAATGTCAAGTTGCCTGCTCTATCCTCATCTCATCTCGCCCCCCCCCCCCCCCCCACCCCCCACCTTGCCTCCAGCTTGCTGGCTCTCTTCCAGGATTGTTTTGACAAGTGTCTGCAGTGTTTTTGTGGAGCGTTCTCTGAACCATGAAATGTCATTCTGAAAGCTCCCTTTGGGCCAGTAGGGATTTAGAGTATTGGGAGCCATAGAGGAAGCCATTAAAATTTTTAAAAAAAAAAAAGTTGTATTTGAAAGAAATACCATATTTCCACCCATAGGAATGGTACTGGTAGAAGAGAACACATCAGAAATGTTTAGGGCCGGGTGGTGGTGGCGGCGCACGCCTTTAATCCCAGCACTTGGGAGGCAGAGGCAGAGGCAGGTGAATTTCTGAGTTCGAGGCCAGCCTGCTCTTACAGAGTGAGTTCCAGGACAGCCAGGGCTACACAGAGAAACCCTGTCTCGAAAAACCAAAAAAAAAAAAAAAAAATGTTTAGGGTACCAACCAGCTTGACTCTCCCTCCTTCCACCCTAGATCTACCTGTTCTTCCTTCTCCATGGCAGCTCTTGTCTCCTTCTGATGGGGTCCCTCTGTTTTTTTTTTCCCTTAGGCTCTTTGGTACAA
The DNA here is from genome assembly GCA_019843815.1 of Montemys delectorum. NCBI lineage: Eukaryota > Metazoa > Chordata > Mammalia > Rodentia > Muridae > Montemys > Montemys delectorum. The sequence goes on from JADRCD010235442.1 coordinate 12,390, forward strand.
GGCAAGGGTTCAGTGTATACTTCTCAAACTGACGTCCAAGTTCCCGAGAATGAGTGTGAGTTGGGCAGAGCTGTGGAGGGTTAGGGTGGGGTCGGAGGGCGTGCATTCTAGTTTGTGTTTTGGGGGCTCCATCTTTCTCTCGTTTCGATCCTGTCTGCAGCCGTCAGATTGTCCTGTACCTACTCTGGCTTCTCCTCCCCGAGAGTGGAATGGAAGTTTGTTCAAGGTAGCACTACCGCGCTTGTGTGCTATAACAGCCAGATTACAGGTAAGTTGCCACAGTTGCTAAGAAAGAATTGTCAAGTAGTTGACACTGCCCAGCCTGGATTCCCGAGGTGGGGGCCGCACCTTGGAGCTCTGAGTCCCTCCCTTTAGTGGAGGATGAAGAATGTATCTTGGGGGCCACGTTCATCTTCCCTCTCCAGTTGACCCTGTCTCTTTGACCTCTGCCCCCTGGCTCCTGGTAGTTCCCTATGCGGACCGAGTCACCTTCTCATCCAGTGGCATCGCATTCAGTTCTGTGACCCGGAAGGACAACGGAGAGTATACTTGCATGGTCTCCGAGGAAGGTGGCCAGAACTATGGGGAGGTCAGCATCCACCTCACTGTGCTTGGTAGGTGCCACGTAGTCTCATGGAGGCTTAAAGCGAATCGCTTCCCTGAACCTGATAGACTGCTAAGCTTTAGACCTTATGGATGGAGAGGGTGGAGAGGCGAGCCCCCTGATTTGATGGGAACGAAGGGCATGCCGGTAGTGCCCCTGATTGGTTGAGACTTTCATCCTGGTTTCTTACACTCATGTAATCCTCGTGCCCCTGGTAATCAGCATTTTCTTTGTACCGTCTGCCTCCCTAGTGCCTCCATCCAAGCCGACGATCAGTGTCCCCTCCTCTGTCACCATCGGGAACAGGGCAGTGCTGACCTGCTCGGAACATGATGGGTCCCCACCCTCTGAGTATTCCTGGTTCAAGGATGGGATGTCCATGCTTACAGCAGACGCCAAGAAAACCCGTGCCTTCATCAATTCTTCCTATACCATCGATCCAAAGTCAGGGGATCTGGTATGAAAGGGGAGTGGTGAAAGATGGGGGCTGGGGGTGGCCATAGGACCCCTGAGAAAGAGAAGAAGCGTCCGGGCTTACTTAAGGTCAGACAACTGATAGGACGGGTGTCTGATTTATTTGAGCAAGGAGCCAGTTTGTTCTCTTCCCTCTAGATCTTTGACCCTGTGACGGCCTTTGATAGTGGTGAATACTACTGCCAGGCCCACAATGGGTATGGGACAGCCATGAGGTCAGAGGCTGTACACATGGATGCTGGTGAGTAAGAATGTGACTGGGGCCTGAGATTAGAATGCTCAGGGTGTGTCTTAGTCAGGGTTTCTATTCCTGCACAAACATCATGACCAAGAAGCAAGTTGGGGAGGAAAGGGTTTATTTAGCTTACTTCCACCTTGCTGTTGATCACCAGAGGAAGTCAGGACTGGAACTCAAGCAGGTCAGGAAGCAGGAGCTGATGCAGAGGCCATGGAGGGATGTTCCTTGCGGGCTTGCTTCCCCTGGCTTGCTCAGCCTGCTCTCTTATAGAACCCAAGACTTCCAGCCCAGGGATGGCACCACCCACCAGGGGCCTTACCCCCTTGATCACTAGTTGAGAAAATGCCCCACAGCTGGATCTCATGGAGGCATTTCCCCAACTGAAACTCCCTTCTCTGTGATAACTCCAGTCTGTGTCAAGTTGACACACAAAACCAGCCAGTACAGGGTGTGATCAGAGGCTGGGTTTCATGTGGCTCATGACAGCATCGTCGACACCGAAGCTGCATGTGAAGGCGAGTGACCTCTCCTTTGTATCTCACAGTGGAGCTGAATGTGGGGGGCATTGTGGCGGCTGTCCTGGTAACACTGATTCTCCTTGGACTCTTGATTTTTGGCATCTGGTTTGCCTATAGCCGTGGATACTTTGAGAGTAAGTATTTCCCCTTGGAAGATGGTTGGTTTGTGATAGCCCAGGCTGGCCTGAAGCTTTGCCCTCCCAACTCACAGTGATCCTCCTGCCTCAGCCTTCCAAGTGTTGAGAGTATAGGCATGTGCTACAGTACCTAGCTGGAAGTTCCTTTATCCTTGCATGGTCTGTGGGTGCTGTCACCATGTTCTGTGTGCTGCCACCCTCTTCCAAGGGAGCATGGTTATCTGATCTAGCTCATATGAAGAAACACATACTACTTCCCCCTAGTTCCCGTGCTATGCCATGTTCTAGTCTGATAGTAATCAAGATCATAGCCAGTCTTTGCTAATTTTTTCCACCCTTTACTCCCCCACCCCTTTCACCCCCTAACACTAGATAGGAGAGAAACAAGGTAGAAAAAAAAAATTCTTGAATGTAATTTGTTTCTTCTTTGAGCATAACTACTAACAAACTGTAGCTACTAACCCCCCTCCCCCCATCCCCGTTCAACCAGCAACCAACCACCCTGCCTCTTGGGGCCCTAACACCTATATCTCTCCTATCTAGTGTTAGGGGGTGAAAGGGGTGGGGGAGTAAAGGGTGGAAAAAATTAGCAAAGACTGACTATGATCTTGATTACTATCAGACTAGAACGTGGCATAGCACGGGAACTAGTGGGAAGTAGTATGTGTTTCTTCATATGAGCTAGATCAGATAACCTCTAGAAAGTTCCCAGAATTCCAAATGTCAAAACTGACCTGCAGCTGGTAAAACCATGGCTCTACCACAGCTCGAGGGAAATCATAGTCCGCTGCTTCAGCCCGGTATTTCCACGTCTGTGATTAAAACAAAAACATTCTTGTTTTGTTTTTTGTTTTGTTTTGTTTTTTTGTTTTTCAAGATAGAGTTTCTCTGTATAGCCCTGGCTGTCCTGGACCTCACTCTGTATGTAGACTACACCTGCCTCTGCCTCCCAAGTGCTGGGATTAAAGGCGCGAGCCACCACTGCCCGGTGAAAACATATTCTTAATGTCTGTGGGGTTTTTTTGTTTTTGTTGTTGTTGTTTTTTTTTTTTTTTGGTTTTTTTCAAGACAGGCTTTTTCTGTATGTTCCGGGCTGTCCTGGAACTCACTCTGTAGACCAGGCTGGCCTCGAACTCAGAAATCCACCTGCCTCTGCCTCCCAAGTGCTGGGATTAAAGGCATGCGCCACCACCGCCCAGCATGTCTGTGTTTTTTAAAAGAAAGTAAAATTCCAGAATTGTCAGAACACATTTTTCTCTTTTTTTCTCTTTCAGGAACAAAGAAAGGGTGAGTGTGGTGCTGTCCCAGGGTTCTCTCATACAATCATGGAAGTGTATGGTTTGGAGCTGAGCCGAACTCCAGGGTTTGAGTGGGAGAGGGATGGAAGTAGCTGTTCTGGAGGGAATGACACTCTAGACTTCTGTTCTTGTTTCCTCAACTTGTCCTACCTGGCTCCTGCCAACACCTTCTTTCTAAACACTCAATTTTTCTGCAAAGCATGCCTCCATTCTGGCTCCTGATATTGCACGGGTACCTCCATTGCTAGGGTCTGAGTGTGTCCCATTTCTGGTTTGCCTGCAGGACCACACCGGGTAAGAAGGTGATTTACAGCCAGCCCAGTGCTCGCAGTGAGGTGAGTATGCCTGCCCTGAGGAGGTGAGGCCTTGTGCATCAAGTGTTTCTAGCCTATTTGTGTGTTGGTGAGCCAAAGGAGACTGCGAAGTTGACTTGCATGCTTTATTTCCCTAGGGAGAATTCAAACAGACCTCATCATTCCTGGTGTGACCTGCTGCGGCTCATCCAGTGTCCACTTGCCTGACCCAGGTGCTACAGGTTCCAGCCCTTGCTGGCTGTAGCTGCACAGGATGCCTTCAATGTCTTCTGGGTCCCACCGGACCCCTTGCTTTTATTCTAGCTAGAAACATCAGCTACTTCCCCCTCCCCTTTCCCGCCCTCCCTCCTTTCCTTACCGCCATTGGGTGGCCTGAGACTAGTTACAAAGTTTTCATTCCCAGAGGAGTCCTAGACTAGGCAGTAATCATGAGTGGGCCGACAGGAACTCAAAATCAATACCTGGCTCTAAAGGCCTCTCAATAAGGACTTTAAGCCTAGCTCCCTAGCTTTCTCCTCCCCCGACGGAGTGCCAGCAGCTCTAGAGTAGGGGGGCTGGAGAAAGGAGGGGCTGAGGCATTAGATGGTGACCTCAGATCTCTAGTCTCTGGAGCCTGCTCTTCTTGTCTTCACAAAATGTGCCACTGGGATTCTCCTGGATACAAAGTAAACTGATACCAGTCCATACCAGGTGGGAGAGCTCAGTTAACTCCCAGGAGACTTGGAGTAAGAAAGATTTAAAGTGAGCTAAAGAAAAGGCTGGAGCTGGTGACTGTTAAGTCACTCTGCATTTGGCTGGAACTACCGCACGGACCCTTTTAAGATGTGTGTGGATGTGTGTGAATGGAGGAGATATGCGCTTTATAGTCTTTGTGGGCTCTGTGTGTGTGTGTGTGTGTGTGTGTGTGTGTGTGAGAGAGAGAGAGAGAGAGAGAGAGAGAGAGATGTATATTGAAATTGTTATATAGAAGGGCTTTCTAGCTCTTTGGCAAGGTTGTATTTCTGTGTGTTTATATTCGACAGATGTTGCTGGAAATAAAAACTTCATTTGACAAACGTCTTTTTTTTGTTGAAAGTGGGCAAATATTTTAGGGACTGTGAGCTACTTTGAAAGTTCTGCTTCCCAGCAACCTATGGCTGGTCCCTAGGACTATGTTCTTAACTCAGGGCAAAGCTTCCCGACATGGACATCAGAACCTGGTTCCGTAGCCTCTTGCTGTTAGGGCATAGGAAGGTGATGCTGTGCTGGGAG
>JADRCD010235443.1:0-15826 GCA_019843815.1 Montemys delectorum
TCCCAGAGGTGGAAAATAGTCCCTATTGCTTAAGGGATGCAGTCTGTTCCTAATGCACATCAGGCACAGAGCTCAGAGACCAGTGAGCTGGAACTGACCTGAAAGCCTCTTCCCTGAGGCTTTCATTGTACCCGAAGGCACCACGCAAGCTTCTAAAGGGGGATAGCAACCAACAGTCCTACTCAGCTATGATGCCTATGGACCAGAAGAGTACTGAAGAGCTTAAGGATGCAGTAGTGGCATGCATACACTGATAGTAACCAACAGCTCTCTAATTGGATGTAAGGTCTGCTCAACAAAAATAAACCATGACAAGCCATGACTAGTGAAGCCATGTATTTTGGAAGAGAACCCACAACCGCCATTTTATTAAACCAATATAATCCCTAATTAAATTCTAAATATTTATTTTCATACCCACAAATAAGTGTAGTTCTCATCCTGAATCAAAACAAAGACAGCAACAACAGCAGCAACACATTTTTCAACAGGCAGAAACCATAACCATTGCAGAAAACCATAACCATTAAAGTTCGGTGTTCTAGAGCTTTGTCTCAAAGGACACATCTATAATACAACTCCTGTACCTAAGGCTCAGGGAACATTGATTGCAGTTGAGGGGGCAGAAAGATTGTAAAGCCTAGAGAAAGTGGGAGTTTGCTATGAGGTTGTATTTACTAAGAATGCTAGAAACTTTTTGCATAAAGTCTCACCAACATGACAGACAGCCTCTACGTGAGTTGAACAAAGACAACAACAACAGACATGAAAATTTGCATTTGGAGAAAGCCTAGAAGCTCTCAACCTGATACAAAGAACTACAGACAAGTAAAGATGGCTGAGAGTGGGAGAAATAGTCCTCCCTGGGGAAGAGTCAGCCAGTTGGTTATCCAACACTCAATGGCCAGCCCTGAAAGTATACATACAAGTAACATTATACAAACTAAGCAGGTTGTACTTATGTATTTAATAATATATATGTGCATATATATACATACATGCATGTAACAAAAAGTAATGAAAAAGAGGCCATGTGTTTGACAAAGAGGAAGGAAGGGAATATGGGAGGGTTTGGAAGGAGGAACTGGAAAGGGAAAATGATGAAATTTCATTATAATCTCAAAAAATAAAAAAAAATAAAACAACATTTGGAATGGTGATGTATACATATAATCGTAGGACCAGGGTCATGGAGACAAATGGATCCTTGGGGTATCTTGGTCTGTCAGCTCATAGAAGATCATGTCTCAAAAAGGAACAGATAGATGACAGAACACCCAAGGTTATCCTCTGATCTCCATACGCACTCACGTGAAATACATAAATGAATAAAAGAGTATAGAATATTCATGGATACAATGGATAACCCCATTACCATTACAAAGAATAAGCAATATAGAGGTAGATTACTTTGAAATGAGGCCAAGGAGCTCAATAGAATGTCCTGCGACCACAATATCATAGGCATGCACACGCATACACATAGATGCATATGCTCTGTATCCAAGGAAATATTTCAAGTTCTTTCTTTTAGTTTCTCTTAAAAATTTACAGGCTCAGATTACTTGTATAACAAAAGCAAACCCATACCCTCCACAAGGAGTAATGAAACTTTAGAACCAATGGATAATCTGCTTTAGAACCAATGGATAATCCACTAATGAAGAAAACCCAGCTTCTCCCCTTGAAACTTCTATATGAAATGCTCTCTTCAAATTCCACTGAACTTATTCTACCTCACTTCAAATTGTCAGATAACTGCTCAATGGATGCATCTTTGTCTTTGGGTGGTGTCCAGTGCTCTGACATTATTACCAAGAGATAAATGTGGGTAGGTGCCCCAACACTATCACTCAGATAGGAATGTGGAGCCAATTTCCGCAGGTGATGAGAAACTTTCCATCATCCAAGACAACATCAATGCAAATGAGGATGTATGAGGCTGGGGTGGTAGAAAGCAGAGAGTCCAGGGTGAGACTTGTAAAACTCACAGAGGATCCACACAGCAGAAAACACAGTGTTAAATTAAACAGAAGAGGATTTAGTTTCTTGCGTGGGGATGATGGATGTTAAAGAGAGGTAGGAAAGATGAGATACAGGCATAAATCCCTCAGCCTTGCAAATGTAGGTTAGGGACTTTGTAATTTGGCAGTCTGCAACTTGTAGCTACAAAGAATTATTGTCATTTATGAAACTGGGAAGATAGTTCAGTGAGCAAAGTGCCTGCCACACAAGCATGAAAGCCGAAGTCTGATGCCCAAAGACACATAAATGGTGGGCACGGTAGGGCACATTTATAGTATCAGCACTAGGGAAGTAGAGAAGATAGTCTAGAGCTCACTGGACTGCCATTCTTGCCTACTTGGTGAGTATAAGGGCAGTGAGGGGCCCTGTTCAAAAACCAAGGTATACAATATCTAAAGAATAACACTTGAGGTTGACCTCTAGCCTCTATGTAAATGTACACAAAGAAACAAACACCTGTGAACTTACACACACACACACACACACACACACACACACACACACACACACTGAATTATCACAATAGGGTACTACCAAGTTAATAGGTTTCCCAAGAGCACTGGCTTTTCCATCCCAGGGATTCTGTGCTGATTCTACATATCTCACTCTTGGGTTTTCTTTTTTCTTTTTTCATAAAGAGGTTTCAAAATTACCAAGATGCCCCCCAAATCCTGACATGCTAGGGTTTAAGGGGCTTCCCAGATGACTATATCAATAATTCTTGACCTGGGGTGCTCACTGGTGCTGAAGTGCAGAGGCCAAAGATGCCTGGAGCCATACAAGAGCATTCAAGACAAATAAAGTAGCTTAGGTTTCTGTCTTCCTCTGGTGAGAGAATCCCTATCCAGTTCAAAGCCTTCAGTCCCATGCACTGACAAAAGAGCCTCAGAGGAAGTGCATTTCCTAAAGTAACTGAGGGAGGGCTGTCAGAAATATCCTCTTTGGTTTTTAGATACCTCTTTGTGTCTGAGAGGGTTAGGGAGGCATTCCAGTGTGCCTGTGATATCTGGTCAGCTCTCACTTTGAGCTATAGTTTTCACATTTGTAAGAAAAGCAGTGCAAAGGAGGCTTTGTCATATTCTGTCTTGCTCTGAGCCAGGTCCTTTTTCTATGCATCTCTGGTCTATTGCAACTCTCCTTAGAACATACAGTGTGAGTTATTCCCACCCATCTGGCTTAAGGTGGCTTGTCTTCTATGGAGTTAGAGAAGTTTAGTAATCTATACTGAAGCTGAGGGCACTAGAAGAACAGAGCAGTCCAGAGAATTCCCATGATGCTCTTACTTTGACTTTCTGTGACAGTATAAACTTGGTCATTCTCCAGTGACTCATTTGAGAAGATCCTAGGTACAGTGCATAGAGGTGGGAAGGGGAGGATGCTTCTATCTGAAGTTATCAGGCTCTGGCTATTCTGCCCCCTTGGAGGATAGAACTAGCAAGGAGTAGACTCCGTGAACTCTCACTTAACTGTATTGTCTTGCTTTGAGTTGTCATGACTCTTCATTTTATATTGTCCCAAGTGGCAGGACCATCATGACATAGAAAGCAAGACACGGAGGAGACTGAATGTCCCCCTGGGTTCAACAAACATAATGCTAAAGTCAGGCTGGTGACAGTAAACACAATCACAAGGACATGAAATCTCTGGATGTAGGCACAGGTACTGTTGATTTTGACCTTCTTTGACTGTGAACTTCTAGTTTCATATGGTTGAACCAGTCTAGGGCTGATTTATTCGACTCTTCCTTTCATTTGCACTTACCATCTAATTGCTTGCTTGGACTTTGCCCATGACCTATACGTGTGGTCATTTGTATTTCCCAGTATCAACATCTTTTCCAAGCTGCTGTAATTCAACTGTCCACTTCATTGCTTCAATTAAATATATGTAGAATCTGAGTCCCTTTTCAAGTTCACAAATCTGACTCCTTCCAAACCCTGACAGCATTCCTCCATCATCAGTGAACTGTGTCTGCACTGACCTCTGACTGATCTCTCTGTTTCTACCTACCAGCACTCAGGATAAAATTATTAATATATCTCAGCATGTCCTCCTCCTTTCAAGACTATCATCCCCTTTAAGTTTTTAAATTTTTATTCTGAGGATAAACCTGAAATTATTCAGCAGTTTTGTATGCTTTCCCTAACTCCAAACTCTTTCTTTTCCTCTACTGACCCTATATATTCTGGTACAGGCAGCAGGATCAACAGATCTACGTCTATGAAGTCTCTCTCAGAACCACATCTTCAGATTCAATGAATGGAACTAGTTTATTTTATGGGTAATTCTGAAGTAGCAATATGTGGAGGAGAGGAAATGAGTCATGGATCCCCAGGAAACTGGTAGATGATGTGTATGCTGTTAGGGGGTGGTGCCAATCCCACAGAATAACTCCATAACCTTGATATTTTAGGTATGGCCTAAGGGCTCACTGCATTGGCTTTGCCTAGGAGTTTGTTAGAGAATGTGGGGACTCACCCCAAGCCTACTGAGTCAGGATAGGCACTTGAACAACCATTTCCGGAGGTTCCTGTGCTCTAGTCAATATTTGAGAAATTTGCTCCAGCAGGCAGAGAAGAACTAAAATTATCCTGCCCTAAAGCAGAGAGCACGGAGTGTTTTCTCAATGATCCTTAGTTAATCAGGTGATTCCTGTTTTGGAGGATGTTAAAGAACACACAAGGTAGGGCTTGGTGTGACTCATGGTCTACAGAAAGGAAGAAGGCCAGAAAAGTCACAGCAGACCAGCTTCAAGGATGTGGAAGTTTCACACACAGTCCCAATAGCAACCAGTGCTGAGCCTTGGCTTCTCTTTCATTGACTGTTCTCTTTACCTAAAATACCTTCCCTTTGGTATTCACTTAGTGAATCCCACCTCCTCTGAGTCTTTGCTCACATCTCACAGTCTCAGTGAGGTTTTGGTACTTGATTTGGCTAGCAAGCTGCGTGTACCAACTCAGCATTCTCCAGCCCCCATCACGCTGTTCCTCGATTGCTCTTCTTAATCGCACCTTCTGATTTGTGTATAATCTATTTACTTAATGTGCTGGCTTCCTGCCACAGAGTAAAGTTAGCTTGCTCTGCCAAGGCAGGGAACTTTACTATGCTTCCTCACAAACACCATTACCGATAGCTCTTGCTTGATGAGGGCTGGAGAGATGTCTCAATAGTTAAGTGTGCTTGTTGCTCTTATAGATGACCCGAGTTTGGATCCCAACACACATATGCTAGCTTATAACCACTAGTAACTCCAGCTCCAGGGTATCTGATGTCCTTTTATGGCCTCTATGGGTGCTACAGTTGTATGTGTACATACATACATACATACATACATACATACACACACACACACACACACACACACACACACAGAGAGAGGGGGGGGGGGGGGGGGGTGGAGAGGGAGAGAGAACAATCTATAAATCTTTGAGTAAATATTTCCAGATCGTGAATGTTCATGAACAACTTACATGTGACTTAAATTTTTTTATGCCAAGTATGTCTTCACCTAAAAATATAATTAACATTAACCTCATATACCTGGCATGTTCCCTAGTTTCCTCTTATGATTATAGATAATGAGGACATGAGCTTCTCTCTTTAAGTCAGTTTCAATTAAGGTATTTTTAGATAGATTCCTAGAAGTCAAAATGGCCAAATATGGGCTAAAAATATAACTGCCAAGACTCTTTTAGTTTTTCATTTATAAGATTTTTATGCTTCTAGGACTTCATCTATGCATATGATAAACTTCTATTATCTTCCACATCTATGTATTTTCCATTTCTCTCTTCCAAATCCTCTGGAGTTTGGTTGCTTTCTACATCACCACTCCATGTCATCTTTTTTCTTTTATAACCCTCCAATTATAATTTTATAATCCAATTAGTGATGCTTATATGTGGCAGGGGATTGGGGGCATCTACTGTAGGATGTCAACATTCCATTGGCCTAACTCCTAAAGAAAACTAATTCCCCTCCCCTAGCAGCTGATAGCTGTCAATAACTCCTCTGATGGAGGTGGAGGCTCATGAGCCCCTCCCCTGTCTATGCCTGAATGTTGACTGGCTTGATCTTGTGCAGGTCTTACACAGGCAGCCACAGTTGCTGTGAGTTCTTGACAGACACATACAATATGTATACAACAGATCTTGCACATATGTACCTCTAGACAGTCATGAACAAATACAGCTGGAATATGCCAGCCCTTCCTTCAGCCAGAAGAATGTTGGGAAGTAACAGAGGAAATGGTTCTGAAATGCACTCTCTGCAATCATGACTTTCTAATGTGTAGTCATGTGACAGTGGGCAGAAGCGCACTTCACTGTCTCCACTGGTTGACTGGGATGTTGACAGTAATAGTTAAGGTCATAGGGTTATTATAATCATGTAATTACTTAACATAGGTAGAATATTAAGATAGGTAACTTTGCTTAATGAATACTGTACAATTTATAGCTCTTGAGATATTGAGATAATTTTAAATTTGGTGAGTGAATAAATGATAGCTTGAGTTTCTTTGACTTTTCATTTTGAAATTTTCACTTGTTGAAATTTTCTCTTTACATTTGATATTTTTATTTTGTCATGGACGGTTTATTTCTGTTTGAGTTTTCTTATTGACCAATAAAGTAGTAAACTAGCGTTTGTAGACATATTTTCCTAATTGAGTGCTTACTATTTGTTTACCACTGGTGCCCTTAAATTATTTGTTCTATTTAAATATTGTATATTTAAATATATTATACTTCCCTGTGAATGGTTCTCATTTTTAAGTTTATAAGGTTTTCTAGAGTTTATTTTATTTATTTATCCTTCACTCACACAATACATCTCAACAGCATCCTCCTCTCCACCTCTTCCTTATTTCCCACCACTTCCCCTTTCCCACAGTCCACTGTTCCTCCATTTCACTTCAGAAAATAGCAGGTCTCCCAGGGACTTCTAGCAAATGTAACATAGATGCATAACAAGGTGCAATAAGACTAGCCATATACCCTCTGTGATGATGACTACTGGGCCATTGAGGAATCATTTCATTGACTGATTTTTTTTGTTTTTTTTTTTTGGCAGTCTTGTTTGGTTCTACTCTAGGTCTCTTAGCCACCCAGCTTTTGAATCCTGGTCATCTAGGCAGAGTCTGGCATAGACTCCTTCTTGTGGTGTGGGCCTCATTGGCTTGCCCACTCTCACAAGCTCTGAGCCATGACTGCCCCAGCACATCTTGCAGGCAAATTTGTGGGTCATAGATTATGTGGCTGGGTTGATATGTAGTCTCACCTCTGGGAACCTAACCAAATTACAGAAGATGGCTGGTTCAGGCTTCATATCCTCTATTACTATGGATCCTCACTAGGTCACCCTCACAGGTTCCAGTAAGTTTCTACTGTACCAGGCTTCCATATCACAACCCCCCTCCCCAAAATGCCTACCTATCTCAGTCATCTCTCTCTATACACTCTCCTTCCATCCTTTTCTCCCCTACTCAATCCATTCTGTTCCTATTCCCACCTATCCCAAGTCCACCCACAAAAATCTCTTTTATTTCCATTGCCCAGGGATATCCATATTTTTTCCCCAACCCCCAAACCTCTCCTGTTTATATAGCTTCTCTGGATATGTGGATTATAGTCTGATTATCCTTTACCTAAGAGCTTATATTCACTTATAAGTGAGTGTATATCATGTTTATCTTGCTGGGTCTGGGTTGCATTGTTCAGAATGACTTTTTCTACTTCTGTCCATTTGCCTGCAAATTTTATGATGTCATTTTTTCTAACAGCTGAGTAATAAATACTCCATCATATAAATGTATCAGATTTTCTTAATCCACTCATCATTCAAGAGACATCTAAGTTGTTTCCAGTTTCTGATAATGTGAGTAAAACTACTATGAACATAGTTGAGCAAGTGCTCTTGTATTCAGATATGGTGTCTTTTGGGTCTATGCCCAAGAATGGTTTAGCTGGATCCTGAAGTAGATCAATTCTCAGTTTTCTGAGGAAGCATCATATTGATTTCCATAGTGACTGTCCAAGTTTGTACTCCTACCAGCGATAGAAGAATATTCAATTCCCCTTGCTCCACAAAACGAGCTGTTAACTTGTGTTTTTGACCTTAGCCATTCTGACAGATGTAAGATAGAATCTCAAAGTAGGTTTGATTTGCATTTCTCTGATGGCTAAGGATACTGAACATTTCTTTAAGTGATTCTCAGACATTTCAGATTCCTCTAATGAGAATGCTGTTTAGCTCTGTATCTCATTTTTAATTGGATTGATTTTTTGATACTTAGTTGCTTGAGTTCTTTATATATTTTGGATATTAGCCCTCTATTGGATGTGGAGTTGTGGAAAATATTTTCCCGTTTTTTGTAGGCTGCTGCTTTGTCCTATTGACAGCGTCCTTTGTCTTACAGAAGCTTTTCGCTTTCATAACGTCTCCTTTATTAATTGTCAATCTTAAGTCCTGCACCATTTGTGTTCAGGAAGTTGTCTCCTGTGCCTATGTTTTTAAGGCTATTCCCCACTTTCTCTTCTAACAGTTCAGTGTGTCTAGTTTTATGTCGAGGCTTTTGATCCACTTGGACTTGAGTTTTGTCAAGTGTGACATGTATGGATCTCATTACATTCTTCTACATGGCAACATCCAGTAAAACCAGCACCTTATGCTGAAGATGCTTTCTTTCCATTGCATATTTCTGTATTCTTTATCAAAAATCAGGTGCCCATAGATATGTAGATTTATGTCTGGGTCTTCAAATCAATACTTATTAAGATAATCAGAGAGATGTTTACCTATATCTTATTTTTATTATGGTTAGTTTATTTTGCTGTTTTATCATCTTAAAATGCATTATGCTATACCTTTGGGATTTATTTTTTGTACATAGTAGTTTGCTTACATGTAAATATACACACACCATATATATGCCTCATATAAGAGGTCAGAAGACGAAGTCAAGTACAAGTTATATGTGCTTGTAAATATGCCATGTGATTCTAGAAACCAAAGCCCAGTGCTTAGCCCAATGGTTAACACTGAGCCATCTCTCTAGTCCCAGTATAGCATATTTTAAGAGCTAAATTCTAACTCAGTCTACATTTCCAAATTAGCCCATATATTTTGAAGGAAAATTGACTAAGAGAGGAAAAGAAATTGAATTAGTTTTCTAAGTCAACCACCAGAGCTGTGATAACTTCAGCCTTCTAGGAAAGCTCATCTCAAAATGTTCTTAAGAGTTCTATGATGCTGAACAGAGCTAGGGATGCAGTTCCTCTAGACAGTTCTAATTGGCAGGGGGATTAGCTCTGGTTCCTAATATAGTTTTACCCTGAAGGCAGGTTATGAGGGAGGATGTGCAGTAAGTGTTCTCAAATAAGTAGCAACATCTGTTCCATGTGAATTATTTGATGTTGTCTGTGGAGGGAGGCTGTGCTTGGCACAGTTCTGAGTGTTGCCACATTTCTATCACTTACTCCTGCTGAAGCTTGTCAATGTCTGTCCTAGGGGTATACTGCTGTCAGTGTGAAGAGGACTAGCCACCAAGATTTATAGACACTGTAATGTTTTCACAACCTGGTGTTGTACATGTCAATTTAGCATGATGGAGCTGGGCCTGGGCATAATAAGAAATAAGAGTATTACTGTCCTGTGTTGGAGCCCTGGATCCAAATGTTTCCCAGAACATTTTTCTTATTTTCTGAAATTTTTATTTTTGACAGTAAAACACCCAATGAAAATAAATGAGAATTTTTCATTGTCAAGTTCTGAACTTACCTTTGAAAAATGTCATTTTGTAGGCATGATACCAACAGTGATTTCAATCTCAGGACACCTGGCTTGAACAAATGATTAAATATGCTTATGAAGGTAGGAACCAGAGTTATTCTTTAGGAAGAGGAAAGATACAAATATAAAATGAATTGAAGACCTTTTATCCTGGCATATGACAACAGGTACACACCCATTCTTTATTCATTAAATGGCTTAAAAACTGCTTAATAAGAGTTTCCTCTGCCTAGGGTGTAGCATCAGTCCTGCATTAAGCCCATCAAGGGCTTACCCCAGGGAATTCCCTGGATTCTACCTCTTTAGCCTAGAAAGCTGGCTGCTCCTCTTTGTATGGGAAGAGCTTGTAGCTTTACTTGTTTCTCAATGCCTTCCCAGCTGCCATTCAAGAGTAAGTCTTTGGAGAATTTGTTTTATGTGTGGAGCAATACACAGTCAATCTCTTTGCTTATTTATTTTTCGGTTTCTTTCAGCTTCTAACTTTTGTTTGCAACTGGTTTCTGCATATTTTAGTTAGATGTCTTCTTTGAGATAGGAGATTTAAATTATTTTCTCCTAGTGTGCGAGTTGTTATTTTGTTTTTTGGATGGTGTCCTTTGAAACACAAAGACTTTAATTTTGATAACATCTGACTTATCTTCTAGCTTCCTTTTTGTTGGTCTATGAATATGTTGCTAACCTCAGGCCAGGGAAATTTACTCAGTTGCTTTGCCCTCTACGCAGCTTATCTAAGCGCTCTACCTTTTCTGTACCAATTTCAAATGTGGTATGGGATACTAGTCCACCTTTATTTTTTGGCTTCTGAATACCCTATTCTGTCTACATCATTTGTAGTTACTTTTTTATTTAATTTTTGAAATTTATATATGTTTGTGCCTGCTTCTCTGCCTGTATACTAAATGCATGTAGATGTCTGAGCAAATCAGAAAGTGGTGGCATCATGACCCCCGGAATTTGAGTTACAAGTGGTTGTGAGCTGCCTGATATGGGTGCTGGAAATCAAAACCAAGTCCTCTGCATTAGTAGTAAGTGCTCCTAACCACTGGACCATTTCCCCAGCCCTGTGTCCACATAATTTTAAAAGAAATTTTTCCCCTCACCCCCCCCCCATTTAATTCTCTTGGGAACTTTATGGAAAGCACAGAATGTTTTTAACTTGCAGTCTTCCTTAACAGGCATTCATGGGTATATTCCTATCTCTTTCTTTGACTGATCTATTACGAAATTTTATATGCAAGCATCCATATCAATGGAAGACATCTTCAGAACACTGCTTCAGAATATATAGTGGAGAACATGGACCAATAAGAGGCTATGCTGGCTTCCCAGTACTCTAGCTGAACGGATGTTCCTGCAGTGACTCACACTGAGCAAGAGGGTGTCATAAAATGTGGCATCAACACAGCCCAATAACACACACGCGAGCCTTTCCCTGGGTAAAAAAGCAAAAACTATCACTAATTAATATCTCTGGGAAAATATTTTGACTTTTTCAAACTATCCTATTTTGCTTCTAAACCGTTCACAAAATAATGTAATAATCCATTAGGAAATTTTTGCTTCAATTGGTTAGAACCATCATGTGGCTGTGTAGCGATGATTTTTCTGTCATTCTTTTCATATGTATTGATTGTCACCTTCCTCTAAAAACATGGCTTTCTCTTCTAATTCCTTAAAAAAAAATCAATCCAACTGTCAATATGGACAGCTGATCCTTTCTTTTATTTGGTGTTTTTATCTGTTTCCCTTATCCCTTGTTTTGGTGTTTGTTTCAAGTTTGGTGTTTTCATTTGTTTGGTTTTGCTTTTTTTCTTCTTTATACCTAATAATCTATCTTGAAGAATTCCAAGGCTCTTCTTTTTCCATTAATTTGTTGATTTACTCACTTTACATCCTGATTGAAGCATTCCTTTCCCCTATTCCTAGTCCCACTCTTCCTCTCCCACTTCCCCTTCCTTTCTCAGAGAAGAGGACCCAAGCCTCCCTGTGTATCAACCCCCCCTGGCATATCAAGCCTCATCAGGACAAAGACAGCCCCCACTCCAATTGTTGGGGAACCCATATGAAGACCAAGCTGTACATCTGCTACATATGTGTAGGAGGTTGGGGTCCAGTCCATGCAATCTCTTTGGTTGGTGGTTCAGTCTCTGTGAGCCCCCATGGCCCCAGGTTATCTGGATCTGTAGGTCTTCTTGTGGTATCCTTGACTCCCATTCTGAGGGTCCCTCTATCCTACTCTTCCATAGACTCTCCAAGCTGGGCCTGAGGAAGGATGCTTCAATCTCAGTCAGAAAGAGAAATAAAATGGATATCAGAGGTGGATGGAAAGAGGGAGCTGAGTAGGAAGAAGGAGGGGAACTGGAGTGGTGATCAGGTATGTAGAGAACAGGAGTGGGAAGTTCAAGAACTGGGAGAGAGAAGGGAAAGCAGTGGGGAGTGGGCATCTATGGGATGGGATGGAAACTTGAGACAGGGAGGATGTAGGGGTAGCCCTAGTTGAGACTCCTAGCCTCAGGAATATGGAGTCTGAAGTGGCTACATCCTGTAGCCAGGCTGGACTTCCAGTGGAGGGAGGGGGATACCAACCCACCCACAAAACCTTCATCCCCAAATTTGCCCTGCCTGCAAGATGTGCAAGGATAAAGATGGATTATAGATTGAGGGAATAGCCAATCAATGACTGGCGGAATATGAAACTTACACCATGGGAGAGAGCCAATCCCTGACACTATTAATGATACTCTGCTGTGCTTGCAGACAAGACCTTAACATAACTATTTTTGAGAGGCTTCATCCAACAGCTAATGAAAACAGATATAGAGACCCAGGTTATTAGTGTTCCATAGTGTACTATAGTGTAAGTCTCTTCCTGTGGGTGTCTGGATTATTTTTTGCATTTCACTATTACAAGTGAAGCCTAATGTTGTAGGAGTAATTTTCTACCATAGAGTGTAGGTCTTCTCCGAAATCCCTTGAAGTGGGATCTGGATATTGGTTTATTAGGTTATCTTTCACAGGGAGGGTATCACATTGGACTCTCTTGAGTGTTATATTAATGTCTTCTTCTCCTGAGTTTCAACAACAGTATATGTAGTCAAATTTCTATTTTTCTGGCAGTCAGTGGGTATAGTCCAATATAATTTTAGTTTGCATTTTCATGTAGAAAAAACAAGTAAGTATTCATTCAATGTATTGTAAACTATCCACTCAGGGGTTTTGGTCATTTATCAAATTATACTTTTTTGTATACATTTATACATTTTTTGTTTTGTTTTGTTTTGTTTTTGTGAGACAGGGTTTCTCTGTGTAGGCCTGGTTGTCCTGGAACTCACTCTGTAGACCAGGCTGGACTGGAACTCAGAAATCAGCCTGCCTCTGCCTCCCAAGTACTGGGATTAAAGGCATGTGCCACCACTGCCCGGCTATCTAATCTTTTAATTTTAAATACTATTAGTATTTTGTGTTGGTTATTAGACCATTGTCAATTACAAATATTCTCTCTCAGATTTTTTTATTTGTGATTTTGAATATTACATTTACCTCTGTGTGTGTGTGTGTGTGTGTGTGTGTGTGTGTGTGTATGAATGTGTGTATGCACATGTGTTCACACAGTTGCTATGTGTGAAGGTTGAAGGACAACTTGAAGGAGTAACTTTTCTTCTTCCACACTTCAGTAATGAACTCAGGTCAGCAGTCTTGGCTACCAACACCTTAACTCACTGATTCATCTCACCAATATTTTTTTCATGTAAAACCACATTTGCACTCAGATATTCCTGTATACCAATGTCTTACTAGACTTGGGTTTCTCTCATAGGTACTTTGTTCACACTACGACTTTGTCCCTAAGGAAAATGACTGTTTTCCTCTAAGATTTTATGATTTTGTGCTGTTCATTTGTAATCTTGATGCGTTTGCAGTTTACTGCAGTGTGGCGGGATATCAAATTTCATTGTTTTCCAAATGACTATCCAATGTACTGGCACTATTAGAAATGCTAGTTTTCACCACACAGATTGAGGTAACACTTTTATAACACAATAAGTTTTCATAAATGATTCTTTTGAACTTTTCCATACTGCTTCTGTCTATTATAGAATGCAGACCTTCTCATATGCTTTAGAATTCACAAGAGCCTGAAGTTTATTAGGGTTTCTTTTTTCTCCCTCTGTGTCTTTAAAAATTTTTTTTAATTGACAGCGATTTTTGTTTTACAGTCATAATTCTTTTTTTTCTTTTTTTTATTTCTTTTTATTGCATTGTGATGAGAAAAGTTACACGATTTCAATTTATCTGAGTTTGTTAATATTTAAAAACATATTTTAAGTAAATAGAATTAAATCACATTCTTGTTTCCCTTTTGTACCCCAACTGCTCCCAGAGACCCCTCCCATACCTACAATATCTTTTTTGTCATATTCTTTAAAAGTTATAAAATATTATAACAATAAAATGAGTATTATAAAAGTTGTTTGATATAAAACATCAATTTAACAGTCTTATGTAGATGCTCGTCTACAGCAATACTGAAAATACATACATTTTTCTCAATATAAATTTTAAATAACTTCAAACATATTAACTGTATATTTCAAAATAATACATTGCTACTAGTATTTTCTTAAATGAACATAAATATATAAAGTCTTTTTGTTTGTTTTGTATTTAGTAGAGCTTAAAATCTTTGCTCTTACTGTGGGACAAGCCCAAAATAAGAACAATTCTTAGACACTGAACTTCATTATAATAAAGCTGTACTTCTATGACCCTCACATCCCCAAAGGATTTTACCTCCCTCATAGCTAAGCTGAGAGTTGACAATTCTGCTGCGCCAAGGAATGAATTGTAGACACGATTTTTGGCTACAGACTTCCTGCTATGGTCAAAACTATTTGACTTGAGTGTGTGACTTTATTCCCAATCCACAGAGAACAGGTTACATTCATTTAAGAAATGTTGTGTGTATTAAGATGGTTTATCCATAAAGTCATTCATCAACTGTTTCAATGAACAATGGTTCTGCTTGGAGGGTGGCACAGACATTAGGTGAGCGAAAGAATTCAGTTCATTAGCTGTGATAATTTAGAAAAGCATTCATCTCAGAGAAAGAGTAACTTATAAAGTCCTCTTCTTCAAGCTTGATACAAGAGTTACAAACGTCAAGCAAAGCATTCAGTCTCACTCTTTGTTGTTCTCTTACAAGCCCCCTCCCAATTTAATTGTCTATGTCTCTTTTGGCTGAATACTTTTGAAATATGTAAGCTGTTCTGAAAACCATAGTATGGTATAAAAACATGAAATAAACAATAGTACTAATGGAGAGGCTGAGATAGTAGAAGCAAGATTTCAAGATCTTTATGTTGTACACAGCAAGACACTGTCACGAACAAACAAGTTGAGAATGTGTACGGATTGTAAAATATTGAACCTATTTCTCCAATTACCAAATTAGAGAGACCATTGGATGACAATCAACAAATTTCTAATTCCTCATATTTTTGGATTTCAATCAGTAAGGATATGTTGGTAATATTGACTTTCAAATTAGGATATTAAGAAAAAGTAATTGTTACTTCCTGTTGTTTTTGTTGTTAGAGGTGGAATTAGGTTTGTGTGGATTTGTTGAAAGATTACTTTCTTGCTTCTTCTAGGGTGTAGTTTTGCCCCTTATATTGATGTTTTCCATCTATTATCCTTGGTAGGGCTGGATTTGTGGAAAAATATTGTGTAAATTTTGTTTTGTCATGGAATATCTTGTTTTCCTCATCTATGGTAATTGAGAATTTTTCTGGGCATAGTAGCCTGGGCTGGCATTTGTGTTCTTGTAGGGTTGGTATGACATCTGCCCAGAATCTTCTAGCTTTCATAGTCTCTGGTGAGAAGTCTGGTGTAATTCTGATAGGCCTGCCTATATACTACTTGACCTTTTTCCCTTACTGCTTTTAAAAATCTTTGTTTAGTACATTTGGTGTTTTTATTATGATGTGATGGGAGGAATTTCTTTTCTGGT
>JADRCD010235444.1:0-17850 GCA_019843815.1 Montemys delectorum
GGCAGCATGGCGGCATGGCGGCAGATGCGCAGTAACTGAGACCTACAGCATATTTCACAGGCAGAGAGAGACAGACTTTGGGCATGGGATTTTGAAATCTTAAAGCCTACCCCAGTGACACATTTCCTCTAACAAGGCCACACCCATTAATCCTTCTAATTCTTTCAAATGGTGCCACTCTCTGCTGACTAAGCATTTAAATAAATGAGCATATGGGAGCCATTCTTATTCGAAACAACACATCAAGGTCCTGAGCCATCACATGTGTGCTGGGAACCAAAACCAGGCCCTTTGCTAGAGCAAGAGGTGCTCTTAACTGCTGAGCCTTCTCTCCAACCCTAAAAACAAAATTTTGTATTGATTCCATGTCCTGAAACTTTGCTGAATTTATTAGTTCTAACCACATATGTGTATGTAAAGGTATTTGAAATTTCCATTGAGAAAGAAAATGATGTCTCTTATTCAGTGATGTAGATCTGTCCAGCAGAGTCTCAGCAGAGACCAGACTGAATCAACAGATGTTATAGGGACCCCATGGGTGACAGCATCTCCTATTCTCTGAAGTAATCTATGTGACTTTAAGTCTAGCCATAAGGTGATTGTCTACTTAAAGCCTTATAAGTTAGATATTTTTTGCTTTCTTGCTTTCTTGGGTTTTTTGTTTTGTTTTGTTTTTGGTGTTTTGAGACAGGGTTTCTCTGTGTAACCCTGACTATCCTGGAACTCACTCTGTAGGCCAGGCTGACCTCAAACTCAGAGGTCTGCCCCTGCCCCTGCCTCTGCCTCTGCCTCTGCCTCTGCCTCGTGAGTACTGGGATTAAAGGCATACACCACCACTGCCTGGCTTTCATACTTTTTAATGACTCATTTAGAGCATGCTAACGTATTCCCATGCTACAAAATTCAGACGGTTCAAACAACTGTACAGTGAAAAGACTGTTTCCCAGAAAAGCATTTGCATCCAGTTGGTGTTTCTTGTGACCCCCTCCTAAGAAGGACTAAGGACGTGCACAACATTTAAAAGTACATATGACTTTTATTTCATTTTCACAGACACTGCCCTCATAGAGACATTCTCCTGCTTCCTACTTCTTTCATTTCCTAGTACATCTTGGAAACTATTTCATATGAGTAACCTAAATTGTTCATCTTTCCCCTTAATAACCGCCTAATACTCCATCGGACATTTGTCCAATAATGTATTTGACAGACATTTAGGCCATTCCTAATTTCTGGCATTATATATAATGAATATTAGGATCTTGAATGGCATTTTAGCAACTTGACTCAACCTAAGAAGTCTAACGAGCAATGGTTGTTTTATCTGTTGGTTATCTTTGGATAGACCCATGAAAGAATTCCTCCCAAATTTCTTTTCTCTCTCTCTCTCTCTCTCTCTCTCTCTCTCTCTCTCTCTCTCTCTCTCTCTCTCTGTCTCTCTCTCTCTCTCTCTCTCTCTCTCTCTCTCTTTCCTTTCTTTTCTTTTTCTTTTCTTTTCTTTTTTGGTTTTTCGAGACAGGGTTTCTCTGTATATGGCTGTCCTGGAACTCACTCTGTAGACTAGGCTGGCCTCGAACTCAGAAATCCACCCACCTCTGCCTCCCAAGTGCTGGGATTAGAGGAGTGCGCCACCACCACCCGGCTCCTCCCAAATTTCAATACAAATATGGAGGCAAGGCAGTGCAAGATGGCACTTCTCCCGTGACACTACAGTTTTTTCCATTTATGGATTCTGTATTTCCCCTGTTCAAGGGTTCATGGCTTTGCTTTGGATTGCTGGGGTCTCCAAAGCCAAGTTTATGGATCACATTAACAACTGTGCAGGGCACCTTACTGCACAGTTATGAGCTTCGTTATTTCCCCTCCTCTGAATTTCTCTTTCCATTTCCAACGATATCTATTTCATTCCTTGATATTGTATATATTTTTGTAAGCCACTTCAAGCATTTTGTTTAACGGAACAGGTAAAAACATATATGTGCATGGAAATGTCCCTTACCCCCACCCCAGTGCATGAGTAAACCATGAATATGTAGCAATGCCCATGGAAGTGAATGGACCTCTCTTCTGCCCAGGTGAGGTACAATACCCATCTCCCGCTTCCCTTCATCTTTTGTAGGATCCCTTGGTACCCAGTGCAGCCTGCCCAGGGGCCTAGTAGATGGTTTCTGGTTACTTCCACTTCACCTTAATGCTTCCTGCCTCATACAAGGTTAAGAGAAACACTAATCTGGAATCCCACAGATTGTAAAACCTATTACAAGAGCTGGGATGAAGGGGAAGAAAAGTGCAGGTGCTGAAGGCAGGCTGGGATGGCGCATGGCGGGTGTGTGTGGAGACAAAGCAGAAGGAGCGAAGAATTTCCTGGGGTGCCCTGTCAGTAACCCCAATCCCACATTCAGCTGCACACCCCCACCAGTCAGTCATTCCATGCCACCCACCAGCGTTCTTTCGCCTCAGTAGGAGAAAGCAATTTGCCTCCAACCAGCAGGATTAAGAT
Organism: Montemys delectorum; assembly: GCA_019843815.1. NCBI lineage: Eukaryota > Metazoa > Chordata > Mammalia > Rodentia > Muridae > Montemys > Montemys delectorum. The sequence continues at coordinate 2,501 of JADRCD010235444.1, forward strand.
AGATGGAAAGAGCTAGCTTTCTCATCTCACAAACCGGTTTCATCTCACCGAGGCTGCTATGCGCAAGGCAGTGGGGGTGGTTCCGTTGTCCTGTGGCCCCTGCGGGCTGAGTTCCAGATTTGTGGTTCATGCCTTAGAGGTGCCTAGTGAGTAAACAGCTGGACATGCTGCCTTCTGGGGACCGAAGACACTTAAGCCTGACCTGGCTGACTGCCAGCTCCTGCAGGGTGGGTGTTTAAAGTCGGGGAGGCAGGCATGGCTCTGTTCTGTAATTATCTGGGGTGGACACCAGGCATCTGGGCATTTAGTTTCAAGAGTGCTATGGGAAATGGGATGCAGGACTCAGCATCCTGAGCCCGGCTTTATCCTTGGGGTTTCTCCCAGCATGGGAAAGGGCAGAGCAGGGTGTAGGATTCTTTGCAAGAGCTGAGAATTCTCCAAGTCTCTACCTCTACCTAAAGAAAGAGCATTCACATTCCTAGGCCCACAGAACCATCAGAAGGATTCAATAGTGATGTGTGTGCATGCAAAGCTCTAGCCCTGTGTCAGGCATCATAATAGATGCTTGGCATGCAGTAATAATGTACGCGTTGAGACATGAGAACATGGGAGCATTCGACAACAATACATAAAGGAACCTTTACACCACCCTTACCAGTAATCGTCTGTGTTTTTCAGAGGAGGAAACTGAGGCCCAGGAAAGTGAGATGTACCTGTGCACAGTCAGTGCACCACATTGGAATCAAATCCAAGTATGTCAGTCCTAAGAGTCAGGACCCTGGGCGAATCTGCCTCAAGCCATGCCTGACACTGGACAACATACATTGTCACCGTTGTCACCATTGTCACGGACCTATGGATCACAGGCTCCAGCTTTACCTGGGAGATGAGTTTTATACAGCCGGTTCTGCAGCAGCCCTGCCCTTCCTCAGTTTCCCTTCTTGACACTCCCAGTGTGACTCTGTCCATGCACCGAGCACTATGGCCTGGGATACAGTACCCTGTTTTCAGCTACATCTTTCCTACCGACCCAACCCCTCCTTCTCGGTACTTACATAGCTCTTCGTGGATGGTAGGTGCTTGGTGTTTACTTAAGAGTTATTCTTCTGAGTTGAAGAGATGGATCAGCAGTTTAAGAGCACAGGCTGCTTTTCCAGAGGACCCAAGTTTTATCCCCAGCATCCACCTGGTGGCTTACAACCATCTATAACTCTAGTTCCAGGGGACCTAATGTCCTCTTCTGCCCTCCATTGACACCAGGCACACATGTAGCACACAGATATATACATATATATACAGGCAAAACACCTTTACACATAAAACAACAATTAAAGTCAAAACCATTAAAGCATTATTCTTCAGAGCTGGGAAGATGGCTTAGCAGATAATGTGGTCGCTGAGCAAGCCTGAGTTAGAGTTGGATCCATAGATGCCACATAAAGGTATTAGGAAGAAATTGACTCAAGCTGTCCTCTGACATCCACATGTGCCCTGTGCTACTCATGCACACACCCCTGCCCACACACACACACATCATACATACACAATAACAATAAATAAAGTAAGAATTTAAAAAGAATTCTCTTTTTTGAACCAGGTGAGGTGTTGTAGCCGCCAATAGCTACACACGAACGAGGTCTCTGGAAGAGAGGAAGGGGCCTGGGGGAAAATCAAGGGAATCGGACAGCGAGAGGGGAATTAAAAAATGGGACCGAGCCATGGTGTGCTTTCAGTCTTCCATGAGTATTCAACTGACTCTGTTACAAGCAGGCAGGCAGAAACCCCTCCCCCAATCTGTCAGCATCTCTCGGCACAATCAGCATCTTCATCTTCAGTCTCTGGAGGCGGTAGTTCCAGCATAACAAGAACTTGGAGAGAGGCGTGGCTATTGGCAGGAGCTTGGAGAGAGGCGTGGCTATTTGTGGCAAGGCAAGGTCTGAGAGGCCGGCTCCTGGCTGGAGGAGGGTCACAGCGAGGTGATACACATCTGTGACATTAACACTCAGGCGACAGAGGCAGGAGAATGGCAAGTTTCAAGTCAGCCAGGGCCATATAGTAAAGTCATTATCTCAAAAAACAAAAAAGCAAGCAAGCAAAAAAAGCCTCCAGAAAGCAAGTGTGGAGCAGGGATGTGGAGAAAGAACGATGTACAGTGCTGCTGGGGATGTGAGTTGCTTCTGCCATTACGGAAAACATCTTGAACCTTCACAAAGGAAAAAAAAAGTCATGGTGGCTTGAATGAGAAAGGCCCCCATAGGCTCAGTATTTGAATACTTGGTCCCCAGTAGGTGGCACTGTTTGTGAAGGACTAAGAGATGTGGCCTTGTTGGAGGCGATGTGTCACTGGGGAAGAGCTTTGAGCTTCCCAAAGCCCAAGCCATTCCCAGTTAACTCTCTTTTTCTCTCTGCCCTATGGTTGTAGATCCAGGTGGGAACTCTCAGCATTTCTTTACTCTACCACCATCATGAACTTTAATCCTCGGAAACAATAAGCTGAATGAAATGCTTTCTTTTATAAGTTGTCTTGGTCATGGTATTTTTGTAATTAAGGCCGGGCAGTGGTGGCGCACGCCTTTAATCCCAGCGCTTGGAAGGCAGAGGCAGGCAGATTTCTGAGTTCGAGGCCAGCCTGGTCTACAGAGTGAGTTCCAGGATAGCCAGGGCTACACAGAGAAACCCTGTCACAAAAAAACAAAACAAAACTAAAACAAAAAACAAAAAACAAAAAAAACAAAAAAAAAAAGAAAGAAAGAAAAGTAATTAAGACGTCCATGAAACTACTGTATGGTTCAACAGCCCTGCTTCTGGGTATGTATCGTATCCAAAGGAAAGAAAATCAGTATCTTAAAGAAATACATAAAACCCTATGTGTTCGTTGTAGCAATTTCCAAAATAACTGTTACAGATACAACCTAATTGTATGAATGTATGAAGAAAATGCAATACATATTTGCAATGGAGCATTATTCAGTCTTTATTTTTCCTTTTTCTGCGTGTCTGGTGTGTGTTTGGTGTATGTGTGGGCACGTGCACTCACACGCAAATGCGTGTGGAGGCTTTTGCCTGTGTGGGTGCTTGCATATATGTAGACCCAAGGTTGATATCAGGAATCAACCTGGATCATTCTTCCATCTTGAGACAGGGTTTCTTAATTAAACCCAGAGCTTGCTAATATATGTACTCCCCATAAGCTTGCTCTGGGATCCCTGTGCCTGTCTTCCAATGCTAGAAGCACAAGTGGGTCACTATGCCCACCAGCTTTTACTTGAGTGTCTCAGACTGCAATCTCCTGGCCTTAGGCCTGTAGTAAATACTTCAACCACCAGCTATCTTCTTAGCCCTATTCAGTCTTTAGATGAAGGAACCATACCTGGGCAGTGGTGACACACGCCTTTAATCCCAACAATCAGGAGGCAGAGACAGATGAATTTCTGTGTTTGAGGCCAGCCTGATCTACACTCTACACACAGTGAAACTCTGTCTCAAGGAAGGGACCTTGTCATTTGCAATAACCTACATAAATAGGGAAGACATTCTGTATAAGCCAGATACATTCTCACATGTGGAATCTGAAGAACAAAGCTGACTCTAAACAGGAGCTGAAGCTCAGTGCGCAGAGCATTTACCTGGGATGCCCAAGGATGAAGGTTAAAAAAAATTAAGTAGAATCTGTAGAAGCATAACTTAGAATGGTAATTGCTGGGACCCGGGGAGTAGAGATAGAGGATCTGGTCAAAAGATAAAACATTTCAGTTATGTAAGATGAGTCAGTTCTGGATTTCTAGTGTAGATCTGGATGTCTTATTCTGTTCTCCATCACCAAACAGAATACTTGAGGTTGAATAACTTGAACAAGAAGGTTTATTGTACCTGCTGTATACCTCGTGCTACAGCAGAAGAGCATGCAGATGGGACAGCACAGAAAGGAAGCCGGGTGGGGATGGGGTAACTAACAGTCCACAGAGAACTCTACCGACCTCTCCTGATGACTCAGCTGCTTCCTTTCGATCCTGATGGCTCTCAGCACTGCTACACTAGGGACTACCTCTAAGCACGTGCTTTTTGAGGGCAACAAAGCACGGACACGTATGAGCAGTCAACGGTGCTATGTGATGCTAATGTGAGATTTGAGAAAGTCTGTGGTGAGTCGGTAGGAAGGGCTCACAAGAGGCTTGAATCAGGAGGATCAGGAGTGTGGACCACCTGGTCCATGCAATGGAACCCTACGAAGAAGAACAAGAAAAGGAAAAGAAGAATTTGAATGTTCTTTTAGATAGTTATTATGCGAGGCAGTGGATGTGTTAAGTAGCTTGATTGATTAGCAATAACTCTTAATGTATTTGTGTCAAAACACCACAGGTATACTGTAAACATATACAATTTTTAATTTGTCAATTATATGTCAGTAAAGCTGGAGAATAATTATGTAATTATTATTAAATTAGTAGCAATTTTTTTCTCTTGAGACAGAGTCTCATGTAGCCCAGGCTAGCTTTAAACCCCTTATGTAGCCAAGGATATCCTTGAGTTTCTGATCCTCCTGTTCCCACCTTGCAAATGCTGGAATTGCAGGCCTAAGCCACTACTGTTTATCTGGTGCTGGGGATTGAACCAGGGTTTCGAACCAGGGTTTCATGCATGCTAGGCAAGTGCTCAACCTTATACTGCCAGCCTCAAATTATGCTTTTTACAAAAGAATTGGATATTTCTAGAAGCTCTGGAGATGGAACGTCATCCCATTTAGCTTTATCAAATGTGTTTTGTAGACCAGCAGCGATGACAACACCCAGGAACCTGTTAGGATTGTGGAATCTCTTGGGGAAGTGGGTGATGGACCAAGATGATGGAGAGTTTACTGTGCATGAAGCTGACTGGCTTTTCCTCTCCCTCGGTGATGCAGATGTAGGTCCAGTTAGGTCAGATTAAAAGTAGATAAAGGCAGGTTTATTGGGAGGCAGCTCTCAGGGGGGCTCACCCCATCTCACAGGTGTGTGTGTGGGTGTGTGTGGGTGTCAGTGAAGTCACGTGTCCAGGCTAAAGCAAGGGGATTTTATAGAGCTTAGATGAGGAGTGACGATGTACCAGCTAGGAACTGGGATGGTGTCCATATATGGTCAAAAACTGAGCCCCTGGGCGGGCACTCTTGGGTGGCAAGGAGGGATGACATGGTAGCTCAGAGTTTTCTCCAAGCAGTTGGGGGCCTGGGGGTGGAGGGAGTTTTCTCTGCGCAGGCAGTGTTAGTGGAAGGAGGGGAAATGGGGTTTCCCAGCTTGTGCAGGCACGAGCAGGGTTAGATCCCCAGCATTGCATTAAACTGAGCTTGGTGTTGTATACCTGAGATCCCTGTACTGGACTGATAGGTAGGGGACGGTCAAAAAGCCAAGGTCATCCTCAGCTATATATCAAGTTTGAGGCTAGCGTGAGCTATATGAAACTCTACCAGAAAGAGGGGAGAGAGGAGAGAGGGGGGCTAATCTTAGGTTCCACCCAGACTTGTAGGATCTTTTCCATGGACAAGGACCCCACCAACTTGAGGCTCCTTAAAGTTTGAAAATAGTTGGCCATAGCAATCCACCCACCCCAGCTAAGGTAACAAGTGTCAGTTGTTTTGTGTGTACGGAAGGCTTATGTAAAAGCATATTCTTCTAACCTCTTTCAGTAATTACCAGCAATTTTCTAACCTCGTCTAAAACCAAACTGTCATTGATGTCATTCAGCAGGAAGCTAACAAAGACATCATTATTCTGTCTCTCTGCTTCTTCTCTCACCCTCTGTGTTGCCCAGCCTCCCACAGCAGCCAAATGATCTGCTTTGTACAGAGACAGGATGGCATGGCATTCCTGGCTTGGAACCCACGGGTGCCCTCCCATTGCCCTGGGAACACGTGGCTGCCTCTGCTGCACTACATGCCACCCATCCTCTTGTTCTGCACTTCTCTCATCAAAATGACCTGCGCTCTTAGCCACGAGTCAAGCTGCCTCTTGGCTCTGGGTCTTTGTAGTCTCTGCTCATAAGCCTGGGGTGCCCTGCCCTCCTTCCCGTGGCTAGTTCCTGCTCATCCTTCTGTTCTCAGCTTAAGCATCAACTCCTCTAAGGCACTGGAAGAGATGACCCGCTGCACAAAGCAAGCCTTTACCCACATCATTCTCCATGTCCGCACACATGTCTGTCCTTCCAGGTTTCGGCTTCCTCTACAGCCATGCTCGCTTGTCCTGCTTGGTGACTCCTTTCCACATGAGAGTGTAGGCTCAAAGAGAGCGAAGACCACCCTGTCCCCCTCCCCTGTATCCCTGCCCTGCTCCCCTGTATCCACAGCACCTCTTGCTGGCACACACTTGGGTATCTGTTGAACTGATAGGTTTAGCAGATCAAGCATGTTAATTCCATCTCTCTATTTTTATCAACTTACTGAAATTATAAAGATAATGGATATCGATTCTGATTTAAAGATTCTAGCCGGGTGGTGGTGGCACACACCTTTAATCCCAGCACTTGGGAGGCAGAGGCAGGCGGATTTCTGAGTTCGAGGTCAGCCTGGTCTACAGAGTGAGTTCCAGGACAGCCAAGGCTATACAGAGAAACCCTGTCTCGAAAAAAACCAATAAATAAATAAATAAATAAATATTCCTATTTATTTTTATTTTTTAATTAGATGTATGTTTGTGCACAGGACTATGTGCTTGAGAATGCAAATGCCCTTGGGAGCCAGAGACATTGGATTCTCAGGAGCTGGCATTACAGGCAGTTGTGAGTTGCATGATGTGGTTGCTGGGAACTGAATCCAGGTCCTCTGGAAGAGCAGCCAGTGCTCTTAATCTCTGCACTATCTCTCGGGTCTTGATTGAGGTTTTTGAAAGTTTCCAAAAGGAATGAAATTAGTAGCCCTGTCCTTCGTTAATATCCCAGCTTCAAAGATAAACACTCATTTGAGGTTATTTATCTCCTTCCAAACTTATAGAACCCTTTTTAATTTTTTGTAAAGATTTATTTATTCATTATATGTAAGTACACTGTAGCTGTCTTCAGACACACCAGTAAAGGGCATCAGATCTCATTACAGATGGTTGTGAGCCACCATGCTGGGAGTTAAACTCAGGACCTTCAGAAGAGCAGTCAGTGTTCTTAACCACTGAGCCATCTCTCCAGCCCCCTTTTTAAAATTTTTAAGCAGAACAGGTCATGATGGTGCACATCCTTAATCCCAGCTCTTGGGAGAGAGAAGCAGAAAGATGTCTGTGAATTTGATGGCAGGCTGGTCTGCATAGTGTGTTCTAAGCCAGGCAAAGGCTCCATAGTGAGGACTCATCTCCAAAACAACACAACAAAACACACAAAGAAGAGCATTGTTGTAAATTAGGTCTTTATAAAGGAAAGGTAACGAGCAAGCACATAATATAACATTTTCTTAAAAACCAAACAAATGCCAGGTTAGCATCCAATTCCAACATTAAAGATGTAGAGGAGATAATGGCAGGTATTTAGGGTCATCCTTAGCTACACACCAAGTTCAAGACCAGCCCAGGCTATACCAGACCCAGTCTCAAATCAAACAGAAACAAACCCCGGTTCTCACCACACAGCCAGGCAGGTCTCATACGCTGGACCTTCTTGCTTCAGCCCTAAATACTGAGATTACTATTTTGAGGTGCCACTCATCCAGCATCTTTTGTTTCATTTTATTTGCTTAAGACAGAAGCTCCATCCATAACCCAGGATGGCCCAGAACTCATTAGTGCAGATCCTCCTGCCTCAGCCTCCTGAGTGCTGGGATTATAGGTGTAGATTTACTATGCTCAACTTGACAGTCTTGAGGTCAATAAGGATATGGCCATACCACTGTCTAACCAATCTCTACAGTTTTTAAAATTATCTTTTATTTGTTGACAATTTCATATATATATATATATATATGAAAATTCATATATATATATATGAAACATATACTTATATACATATATATGTGTGTGTATGTGTGTGTGTATATCATATGTGTGTGTGTGTATATATGTGTGTGAATATATATATATATATATATATTCCTGGAACTCCTTTTATAGACTACTCTGGCCTCAAATTCAGAGATCTCGCTACCTCTGCCTCCTGAGTTCTAGTATTAAAGGCGTGTGCCATCACAGCCTGGCTACCCCTAGCTCCCCCTTGCCACCATTGCCCTGCCACCAATACCACACAACAGACCCCCTTCCCACCTTTTTGTCCTTTTCTCCCTTAGTAACTCACTGTTTCCAGAATGTTTTCATTTTGCAGAGGTAAAGCTCTATAATTGTTAAACACCTCCCTACTTCTCTCTCTGCCTAGTTCTGTTCTTTCTGATTCTATGAGTTTGAGCAACTCGCTTTAAAAAACAAAACAAAACAAAACCAAAAAGCAGAATAATCCATCTTTGTACATGAGCATGAGTTCTAGCTGACTGTTCTTCAGTTGTATAGAATTCCACAATATCTAAGCCATGTATGGATCAAATGACCTTTCACAGGAGTCATCTAAGACCATCCGAAAACACAGATAATTTATATTTCGATTCATAATGGTAGCAAAATTACAGTTATGAAGTAGTAACAGAAATGATTATATGTTGGGGGTCACCACGCCATGAGGAACTGTATTAAATGTCATAGCAGTAGGAAGGTGGAGAACCCAGGTCTAAGCTGATAGTTACCATGACCCCTATCAGTCATTGGAAGATTGTTCCAAGCTTCTTGCTTTTCCAGATCCTACTGTAGTTCCAAGGTTAAAGTATCAGAGAGTTTGCCAGGTGATAGTGGTGGCTCACGTCTGTAATCCCTGCTCTTAGGAGACAGAGGCAGGTGAATCTCTGGGTTCAAGGCCAACCCAGGCTACAGAGTGAGTTCCAGGACAGCCAGAAATATGCAGAGATACCTTGTATCAAAAAACAAAAACAAAAACAAAAACAAAAAAAAAGTCAAAATAAATGGAAGTCCCAGAGAGTTGAGTTCAAAGGGTCTGCATTTCCCTCTGGCCAAATCAATGCTTGAAAAAGTCCTTCTTCTTGTCTCTCTCCCATCCACAGCAGACAGAGGGCTTTTTACCCTGCCTACCCATTGGGTTCTTCCTAGGGTTAGCCAACAAGTAAATGTTATGAATCCCAGGGACAAGTGGGACCTGGCCTTGAAAGGAGGGGTCAGTGGCTGCCTTCAGTGGCACTTTCCTGGGGAGAAGCCCGAGGGGCAGGTTGGCGGTAAGCAGTGGGGAATCAAAGCCACTGGTGTATATACACAGAGGAAGTCTAATTCAAAAGCCATATGATGAGTGGACTTGGGAAGAAGCTCGTTGCTGTGGCAACCTGATTCCCCTGCTGCCAAGAGCGGGCTTTCTTCTTTCTTCTGCACCTGGCAGGGACTCCTTCCCTTCCATGTTACTTGAGAAAGAAAGAATTGGTGTCCTTTTATTGAGGTTAGAGTACACTTCCTGTCTGTGGCCAACTATCACCAACAGAGAGAACGTGGTTCCCCCAGTTCCCTCACTGGGTTTGTGTATGTGGAGCTGGCTGCTCTTCATCCCCGCTGTAGACCCAAGGCCACCTGGGTAGCTGGACTCAAAGGCCGATGTCACAGGCCACCATTGACTAGGATTGCCTTTTCTGACTTTTCCCAGAAGGACAGGTGGACCAAGCCCCCAGCAAGATGGCTCTGTCCTCGCTCAACAGGAGCCTTTCTAGATCTTTCTTTAGAAATGCTGAAGGTAACCTTGCTAGGACCTTTGAAAACAGTCTTCCTGGTTCAAAGTCACTCCGAACTGTTCCCTCAACCCTGAAAATGCAGATTAGGACAGAGCTGGGGAGAGCATGGCAGATGGATGGGCCAAATTAAATCGCTCTCCCCCCCCCCACCTCGTTTCTCACCTGTTCTGAGTCAGGCTTTCTGCTGGCCACACGATTTAACACTCCCTCATCTAGTTCTTTTAACAGCTCTGTAAAGTGGCCTCCCTTATTCCCAATTGCTTTGCTCGGACCAAAAACCGGAGACAGCTGCGTGCGGGCTGAAATGGTTTGCCCCCGATCCTGAGTCTGCCTGGATTGCAAGCAAGGTCGTGTTCCAGCACTTTGCTCACTGTGAGAAGCAAACCGGACTGCAGAGGGACTGTCCCTGCTCCCAGACGTGAGATGTGATGGCAGCTGCTTATTAAATCTCCCTTTAAGCAACAAAGGCTGGAGGGACTTGCCCCACCCACATTACCAGGTCTCTTCCCTCTTCAAAACTGCACGCGCCTCCTTTAATCAGGCAGTGGCTGTGTTGAGGATAGTAAGGGTACGGGCTGAATCCATCCAACCCGTAGGGTCACTGACATTGTCCAAACAGAAACATAGGAAATGATGACCGGGTGTGCTTCGTTTCTGGAATGCTGAGGGCTATGGAAGGGATTATGTGAACCTAGACAGGTATCATAACACGATTCTTCTAAACCTCAAATGGATCTGATCTCAGTTTAGCAGCTTCTAGAAACTTCCCTTGGTTGATCTCTCTAATGGGAGCTCTTCTATAGGAAGCCATCTTCATCATCATCATCATCATCATCATCACCATCACCATCACCATCACCATCACCATCACCATCATCAACATCAACAGGGGTGGGCTGGGTAGGAGTGTGGGGGCAAGAGGTAAATAGCAGTGTTGATTTGTATGAGTGAATTTGATTCGTCTAAATCTCATCCCAGACACATCTCTGAGGAGAATAGTGACTATTTGTGCAGTTACCTTCCAGGCCCTACCCACAAGGGCCCTCTTCCGGTTGTTGTGACAGACCCCTTCAGGGGTGGGCCTCCCGAGACTGCTCTCTGCCCTGGCTGGTGATTGTGGCAGGAGCACCGGAAGTGTTCCAGGAGAGAAGCCAGTTTCTTTGTTTCCTGTGACTAATCTGATGCACTCTGAACCTCTGCGCTCTGAGGGGCAGCAGTTGGAGAGAGGAGGGCAAGCTTCATTCACTGAATGACTCCAGCGTGCTCCATCAAAACAACCCCTAGGATGACTGCCTGCACCTGAAGGCAGGCATCTTAGATTTCTCTGGGGTCAGGTTTAGCTACACCAAGAGTGGAGTAGGGATAGATCCAATGGCTGTTAGCATTCCTTCTAGGCTCCGCCCCACAGTCACCTGGCAACAGCCAGGTAGGCCTGACTCAGTAGAAAAGGGGCTGCTTGCCCCCTCCTCACTCTCTTACCCTCTTACTCTCTTAGCCCTTCTGTCTCTTCTCTCCAAATTCCCCTCCCCTCTCTCCATGTATTCCTGGCCAGCCTCTTCTCTCTCTCTCTCTCTCTCTCTCTCTCTCTCTCTCTCTCTCTCTCTCTCTCTCTCTCTCTTTCTGCCTTTCTCTGTCTCTACTCCCTTAACTCCTCTCCCCATGCCTAAAAAATAAACTCTATTGTATATACTATACCCATCATATGGCTGCTACCTCAGGGGGAAGCGATCCCTCAGCATTGGCCCACAGAGGCACCCCCTTCCACCTCACCATACCGCACCTCTACAAAACATATCCTGGTTCTTTCTTTTCTTCCTTATTTTTTAAAAATAAAACACAGCAATGATGAACCTCTAAGAACTTTCCAGCTCCTTGGTTCTTCTTGCTGGGTGTAGGCTGTGTCTGTGCCAGTATGGGGGGCCTACTAGGGTTGAAACAATAAGTGGGCGAAGGACCCCATACTTCTAGTTGTCTCTTTCTTCTCATCTCTTCTAGTATGAGCCTTTGTTAACCCCTGGATTGGGCCCAGAAGTGCTTGAGACACATACCTGGGATTTTCTTGACCCTCACCTCTGTCCCTTCGTGGTGAGCCTAGGGCAGCCCCTACTGCATCTTGTCTAGCTCTCCTTCCACTGCAAACACACAGAATGAAGCTCAGCAATCCAGACCTTGGGGAAGGCTGTGGATCTCATCCCACGAGCTTGAACTATTTAGAGCATCCTTCTCTGCCTTGGCAGACTAGGTTTGGAAGCTCCTACCTTGCTTGCTTCAGACTCAGAAATATTTCGGGGGCTGTTCACAGCTGAGCGCCCATTTCCTCCTCGCTTTGCATCCCAGTTTCCTTAGCAAACGGATGCCTCTGGCAGAGAGGGAAGTGGCAGCAATGGAATACAAACGAGGAACAGCTACAGATGCCCTCAGCGTATGTATGACAAAGCGACAAGGTCCCTTGCAGCCCTGACCTTCTGTGAAGCTGCTAATCCTGCCCTTTTAATTAACCTAATTAATATAAACCTGTGCTTCTGTTTGCTTTTGTGCTGAAGATGAAACCCAGAGTCTACAGATACTAGAATCTGCTGGACTTGGGGGTTATCTCTCACGGAGCTATAGGATATTCCTATATCAGCCTTTTATTTATTTTTTATTTTTTTGAGACTGAGTCTTGCTATGTAATCTTGCTATATAACCCCACTCTAATCTTAAACACCCAATCTTTCCATCTTTTTCTGCCAAGAAATTTTCTTTTTCTTTTTGTTTGTTTGTTTGTTTTTTCTTCTTTTTTTGGAGGGGTGGGGGGAGGTCGGGCAGTCTCACTATGTAGTCCTGTCTGGCTGTCCTGGTGCTTGCCAGGCTGGTAGACCAGGCTGGCCAAAAACTCACAGAATATCATTTAAACCACCCTGAATCTCAACACATTTTAAGCTTAGGAGGAAAGTGACACTCTTGGTTCCATCTCCAGCATCCTCAAAATAAGAACATGAATAAAATATTCTTGTGAGAAGTCAGTAATAGGAAATAAGGTTTCCCGGAGTTCCAAGATCCATCTGGAAGATGACTGTGAAGAACAGCCTGTGGGAACCTCTGGCTTGTAGCCAAGTTGAGCAGACAGTGGCCAGCTCATTGGGAGGACTGGACAACCGGAGGAGTGGTTGCAGCAAGAACCTCCCCAGAGGTGCACACTTAATGTCAAGACTGAAGTGCTATGAGAATATTAGAGAAAACTGGTTTTGTTTTCCTTCTCAGGGATAACAAGCAATGAGCAGACAGACACCTCTGCATCCAGTTGGAGAATGTTGCAGAATGAGTTGATATGGATTGGTAGAGCTAAAAAAATTGTGAAGACTCGAGTTCTGCCAGATTTACATCTGTGATGGTGGAGACAATGTGTGAACAATGGAAACATTGGAGCAAAGGGTGAGAGAGGGAGGGAGTGGGGCTGGGAGATGACTTGGTGGCATGAAGACCTGAGGTCAAACCCCTAGAACCCATGTAAAGCCAGATGCATAACATAAGCATCTGTAATCCTAGTAATGCTATAGAGAGAGGGGAGCCAGAGTCTGGAGTCTCCTTGGAAGCTTGTAAGCCAGTTAGTCTGGAGAACACAGTGGGGAAAAAAAAGCCCTGTCTCAATCAAGATGGAAAGCAAGAGCCAGGCATCACAATGTACTCCTTTCACCTCAGCACTTGAGAAGCAGCAAGTGGATTTCTGAGTTCAAGGCCAGCCTGGTATACAAAGCAAGTTTCAGGACAGCCAGGGCTACACAGAGAAACCCTATATCTAAAAACAACAACAACAAAAACAAAACAAAGAAAGACAAGGAACTGATGTGACAGGGCAAGGCAGTGAAGAGTTTCTAACACCTTGTATTCGTGCTTAGGATATTTTATGTTTAACTAGAATTTTATCTCTGTGATGGAGAATTCCTTGGAAAATTACCCAACTGTATTTTAGGAACCTGGGGCCAAGATGCCCAGCTAACTTTTCTTAGTGTCTGTTAAATTACCTGCTTGTACAAACCTCCCTCTCCAGCAAATTGCTTATTTTAGCTTCTGTTAAACTGCCTGCTTGCATAAAACCTCCTGCTGCAGCTGCTGAGTAAGATACAGGATGTGGTTTTGCCTTTAAAAGCCCCTTGATCTAAATGCTCAGGACTTACTACATTTGGGTTCTGAGTATACTCCCAGCTGGCTGGAATATTTTCCTTTTGTTGTTGTTGTTTTGGTTTGTTTGTTTGTTTGTTTCCTCTATGTAGCCCTGGCTGTCCTAGAACTTACTCTGTAGACCAGGCTGACCTTAAACTCAGAGATCTGTCTGCCTCTGCCTCCTGAGTGCTGGGATTAAAGGTATGTGCCACTACTGCCTGGCTTTAGAATAAACACTGTCAATTGGCAATGGACTGTCTGAGTGGTCATCTCTGGTGGGCAATCTATAATGGTGACACCTGAGGTTGTCCCCTGAGATCCACACATGCACTGTGACATACATTGCATACATGTGCACATCATTTAAACACACATACTGAAGATCCCTAGTTCAATCCTGGGTTTTGAAGGTGGAAGATTTGGGGAACATTGGCAAAGAGGCTGAAAAATTGAATAATCAAGGAGATGGAGACCAAGCTGGGGTGGGGAGGTACAAGTGGGGGTTAGAATTTGGGGATAGTTTTTTTTTTTTTTTTTGGAGTCCTTTGCATGAAAGGTGCCATGAGATTTTGAATTTCCTTCTAGTTCCTTCTGAAGGTTATTTCTTAGTTTTTTATTTTTATTTTTAAATTTTTATTCTATATTCTGAAAAAGAACAAAGGGGAACGAAAGAGAGAAGGAGAGGGAAGGGAAGTGGGAAGGAAATCTTGACCCTCTCAAGTGGTCCCTGTAGAAGCAGCAGGAAGAACAGCCTAGGCTCAGTGCTCTCAGGTTTCTCCATTAGGAGTGGGTAGCAGAGAGACCCAACTGACTACAAGAGACACCAAACAAGGTACAGGAACCTGAATAGCTTGTGCTCAAATATATCTGCCATTGCCAGCCAGCCCCAGTCCATGTTAGAGAGATTGCTGGCTTTCAGGTTTCCAATGCTTGTTCCTAGTGCAACCCAGGAGAAGCCAAGATGAAGTGAAGCCAGCCATGTCTCTAAGAAACAAACTGGCTTGTTTTTCCCCTTTGGCAATGAATTGATTTGCCCAGAGCTGCTGATAGCACCAGGAGTTATCCTAAGACTCTGAGTCCCCTCCATTGGCAGCCCAGTGAGAGGAACAGTCCTTGCCTGCCTTTGCCCTGTGGGCAGGTACCATTCCCCAGGCTGAACAGACATCCTGGGAGCTGTTTTAGTAGATTACTGACTATGAAGAAAGACTCATGGGAACCTCCAACTTGGAGTCAAGTTGAGAAGATGTTATAGGTGACCAAGGAACCCACCCATTGGGATTGGCATTTGAGGGTAGGGGTCAGCCTTGCAGAACTGGCTCCACACATTAGCCTGTGTGGCCTGCACTAATTCTGGGTGCTGTCAGGTATGGTGGACATTCAATGCCTGGAACCCACATGGTAGGAAGAGAACGGACTCCTGAGAATTGTCCTCTGACTTCCACAAGTGAACGGTGGCATGATCCACCTACCCACACACTCTAGTGCGTGG
>JADRCD010235445.1:0-36241 GCA_019843815.1 Montemys delectorum
AAGAAAGTCGAAGGAGTATATTTGGGGTGGGCGGAGGAGAAGTGCTAGCAGGAAGTGGGGAAGATAACGGAAGAAGGTGAGTATGATTAAAGAATATTATATATGTGTATGGGGAGGATGAAGATGATTAGATTACACAAGTGTATGAAATGTCTTTAAAAGCAAATCAAAACCAGCATAGTCCCAGCATATAGATAGAGAATAGAGAACCCAGAAAGGAGCTCACACATTCCTGGTCAGTTCTTCTTAGACAAGGTACCAAACACTGAAGAACTGAAACTACAATTATCCAGAGAAAGGACATGAGAAAACTTGTTGACATTGTTTTGAGCCATGAGTCTTAGGCCATGATGTCTGCAGTACAAGCAAGAAGAGACAGATGCTCGTGGATGTGTGTGAGCGTCACACACGTCTCTGGGTTGCAGCCTAGCTGGAAGGTATCTTCCCAATGAAGTGATTGCAGCGCCCTGTGAGCTTCGGTATGTGTTTCTGGCTCTTTGCACCATCATTTCACGTGTGTTGTTCAGGATGGAGAAGGAGAAGTACTGGGTCTTGAGGATACAAAATCAAACAGGGTTACGTGTCACCTCTACCTCTTAGCTACTCTGTGAACTTGGCCCTTCCCTGTACTTGTCTGAATCAATCTTCTCACACATAAAATAGGAATAATGAATGCCTTGCAGTCATGGTAAGGATTGAGTCAAATGAAGAATGAACCCCATGGACCCAGAAACAAGCCAGGGGTGAACAAGACTGACATGCAGAGAACTGCTCAAGGTGACCTCTATCTCCGAGGGGAAATCTTATCACATCTAATGGCTATGAAATGTGAGATGATGAGATTCATACCCCAAAAAGGAAAAAAAAACCCCACTTCCATATAAAAATTTACCTTCCCTATCAGTATAATGCAAAACAAAAAACAAACAAACAACAACAACAACAACAAAAAACCACTCCAATACCAAAGAGATAAAAGAGAGGAAAATGAATGTTAAAAAATATTGATATTGAATGGATGTGGTGCATCACCCCTTCTTATCTCCGTGTTAAAGGAAAGTAGAGAGGTTTCACAGTAGACTGGGAGAAGAGATGGGTCTGGGAAGCTGAAGCAAGAGTGAGCAGGCTTGGGGCCCTTATATAAAACTTACTTAAAAGGAAGAAGAATTTAGGCTGTGTAGTGGATCTAAGGGTGGGAGAAAGGGACCAGTTTCAGAAGAGCAGCTTTGTGGATGTTTCCTAAATCCTTTCTGTTCCGCCCCTACAGTATCCTCAGGGGAAGTGAGTACTACTGGGAAAGAGGAGTAGGACCACCCACCAGACTTTTGGGAGCAACCACCATGCTGAGGACTGACTAGAGAGCATGGAGGTCCCCTCTGCCTTTGTGCTAGACTAGACCGTGTGGATTTGAAGCAGAAAGGTGATGATACTCAACTACCATCCTCCCCAGGCCTCCAGCAGCAGAGGGTAGAAGCAGCCCATGGACCAAGGGCTGTCAGGGCAGAGGGCAGTTCATCGAGAGAGGCAACCAGCAGTTAGCTGCTGACAGCTGACCCCTGCGTGTCTAGGTGACACCTTCTGAGGCCCTGCCTCCACTGACAGGATGCTGATGAGACCAGGTGGGGAGTGAGTTGATAGTTCTTCATTAAGTTGGTGAGGACAGAGACTCATAGAACCCAGAGAGCTCTCAGGTTCATGGGATGGATTTGTATGCCCAAGTTGCTGAGGCTCAGTGGCCTTCAAGTAACCTTTTAAAAACCCACTGCAGGATAAATACCAAGTTCTTAGCTTCCTTTCTTTCACTGCCCCACTAGAAGGCTTCTTCTATTCGGTGACCTCATTCTATTGTCAATGAAATATTAAGACCTGGTTCTCCCAGCACCACATTTCACCTACTTTCCTGGGCAAAGGTAGAGCTGTAGGGTTAGTAGCAACCCCAAAGCTGTCAGTTCAGAGGCGCTCTCCTCCCAGTGTTTTTCTTCCCCTTCTGTGATAATCCACACTTGATTTGAGTCCACAGAGTCCCAGACAAGTCTTGTCTCTAGGCATTGACACCTGCTTCTTAGTCCTTGGGAAGGATGCTCCCTAAGTTTGCTTGTCTTGCTCTTTTGGGGTCGGGAGTGTCTTTACTTGAAGGTCACTTTCTCAGTGTTATCTACCTGGCTGCCTTAATTAACCTTCTTCCAGTCTCCTTCTGGTCCTTGGTCTGTCCTCTGCATCACTGCCCTGTTGCATCCATCACTGCAGACGTATTTTTTGCTCACATTCATTTACTGTTTGCCTCTTCTGCAGGAGCAGAGATGTTTTCCCATCCCGTGTATTCCCCAAGGGATGCCTGATACACAATAGGACCTCAAACACTGGCATAAAAGTTATTAAAATGTCATACCTTTCATTAATATTTCTGCCATTTCACAGTGCTTAGGCAGAAGCCATTATTTTGTTTTCTTAACATTTTCCTTAACATATCTAAGAATTCTTTCTTATTCCACATAACTCTGGACACGAGGAGGGAAAAAGATGCATAAAGGAATAAGAAAAATGCCTGATGGAGAAGCAAACAAACACACACAAAGGCCACATGGCATTAAAAACCAAAGGGAGATAATTCAGTCCTTGAACACTAAGGCTCCATACCATGTGATACTATGACAATGGCAGTAATAACAGTAATAGTGGTTGCTGTTAAAGGGTACCACCTGCAGGCGAGGGCGTCATTTTCCAGACCTGTAATTAGTATCATAGAATTGTTTTGGGGGGAGACTAGAATTCCTGTGACCTTATTGGGGTAAGGGGTGGGGAACTGTGGAGAAACTGAAGTGAAGATGCATAATAACAGGAAGTAGGAGTAACACAGGGAATCAGGAGGAGGAGAAAGAAGAAGAAAGAAGAGGGGATCCAGCCAACACCCCTGGCTCAATGCCTCTTGCTTCCCGATGTGTTGTAACTCAATTCCCACAATTCTTTTGCCTCAGAACATCAAGCGTTTAAAATCACCCACCCCATCTTCCAGGAGAATTGTTTGTCTACATGAAGGCTTTTAAAAACATCAAGAAAGACAGTTTCTCTGGAAAACTGTGAGGATCTCAGATCACTTATCGTTAACAAAGTTCAGAATACCACAGAGCTTCCAGAACCTTCTATCCAAAGTGTTTGAAAATTCAGCCTCACACTGCTGGCAGGGTTGTGTGTGGCAAACTCAGGGCAAACTGAATTTGGGAACTCAGCCTGGGCAGTTTGTGTTGCACACAAGCTGACAGCCACTCCAATTCCCTTCCTTCTGGTATATTGTGCAAAGCCAAAAACCACCCAGTTGGAGAACTAGATCCAGAATCTAGACACAGCAACAACAACAAAAAAATGCCACCTTATCCATGTTACATCGAAATGAAACTATAGTCTGGATTTGGAAACTACAATCAGGAGTCCAGGATCCAGAAGAGGAAAGCAACGCTCTCAACTCCTGTTTACGAAGAGTTCGTCCCCTAGGGGAACAGAGTGACATAGATTAGTGCCACCACCACTCCTTTCTGGTGGAGAAATGGTGCCAGGAGGAAGAGTTACCACAATTTGCTTCATACTGCTCAGGTGGGAGAAAGTTTCTACTAATTACTGGCTGGCAGCAGCCGTGTTTTTAATACCATAGCAACGATCAACTTCTGGTTTATTCTGAGTTGATCAAATTATCCGGGTCACAAAGACATTTAAAAACAAAGCTACCGATTCTGTGGCTGTAAAGAGCTGTGCTTTGGAGCTGACAGGGTCTTCTGCCAGTTGAACCCCTCTGGGGTTCCAAGACCTGACTTTGAAGGTGTGGTTTGGGAATCTGCCTCACCAAGCCTCTTACTTGATTTGGATATAGGCACTCTGCTGAGCACACTTTGAGATGCCACACCAGATTATAGCTGCTTGTTAGTGCCTCTCACATAGTGCCTGCCACTCTGTATTGGCTAATACTGTGGAGGCACAAGACACACATAGTAAAAAGTCCACATATATCAATCAAACATTATGTACATGGAAGCATCATACACATTAAAAACAGTGTAGCATATCTCATATAAAAATCTCATATTGGTAATATATTAAAAGAATACTATTTTCCCGTTGTGCCCCATAAAGTATCATTAACATTAATTTCACTGTTTTTTTTCCTTGTATTTTAATGTGTCAGCTCTGAGATCTAAGTTGTTGTAGACACAGGGTTTTGGCTCACTGGAACTTTCCAGATAGAGTATCTCTGGTTTTACTCTCCTTCATTTTACTGATGCCTTAAAAAGAAATGAGGTAGTTTGGGCTAAGGCAGTTTATATGGCAGACACTGAACACAGGTGGCCTCTGGTTCAATCAAAGCCTTGGAGAGACGCTGGCAGCACCTATAAAATGTTGGTTCGTGCTGTCATTCCCAAACTGTCACCAACATTTTAAACAAAAAACGAAAGTTTCACTTAACAACAATAACAACAGCAGCAGCAGCAGCAGCAAAGCCCTTTAGCATCTGTTGACAAATACAGAAGTTCAGGACACTCGTAGTCTCAGATGAAGGAAATCTAGCTTCTGGGTGAAGCAATTGCTCAACGAGTTACACAGCCATGGGCAAAATGTTTAAGTTCCGCTATTTAGAATTCAGCAATCTGAAACATACAGCTCCATAATTCCATTTTGTTGGTACCAATCATTTTCACAAAGGTATTTGTTGAGGTAGGAGGCCAAGACATGTGCTGTTACTCCATATTTGTTAGCTTGGTTTTTAACTTTTAAGTCTTTAGACACCTGGTGTGAGGCTTTCCATTTTAGTTCTTTACAGGCCTGGAAAGAGTTACAGGGTAGGGGGGTTTAGTGCCGAGTGCTTCTAGTAAGACAGACAAACAAACAAAACACACATTCCCATTATCTGGCCTGGAACAGGGAAAAGGACCAGAGGACTGTTTTCCAAAGCCATGTCTAAGAATTGTTAATCTTTTCTATGAGAACCTGGGCAGGAGGATTTGTAAGTTCCCTGGGGCCAGCATGAGCTACAGAAGGGGACTCTGTCTGAAAAACAAAGACCAAAATGATAACTTCAAAGTTCCTTAGGCCCCTGACTTTAGCGTCGACCACAAGTTATTTGGGTGGGTTGTCCTGACTGGGTCAGACAGGTGCAGCTGATACCTGGAGAAGCACACAGGTCACATCTACTATGCACTCTGACAAGGTGTGTGACTAGACCGTCCAAATCGGTCCTCTCCAGTGAGGGTCTCACTGTCAATCCGATGGATGCTGCTGCCACTTGAAGAAGACAGTTGCTTATTTGAGTAGTAGTAATTGCTTGACATTTCACAGTCATGAGCCCAGGAACTGCTGAACCTGTGGTTTATGTTATTCCTGCTGATAAGTCATAGCCAAACCAAGTCAGAGGTAGGTCCAACAGAGCTCATGGAGAAAGGAAAGAAAGGGGAATATTTGTGAGACCAAACTTCAAAGTATCCCAGACTCCTGAGTGTCTTGGTGTTTTGGTGAGGTTGGGGGCCTGCCTACTCTCCTACTGCAAAAGATGACAGAGGTGAGACCCCCTCCTCTGTCTGGCCCCATCAACTGCACAGTACAGAGTGAGGGAGGAGCAGGTAAAATGGGGGAACCATGAGAGGAAGCCCCTGGGGGACAATGAAGAGGTCCTGAGAGATGGGTGAAGAGGTCAGAGTGTCACCTGGCTATTCCTGGGGACACTGGCTTTGTTCTCTTCATCCTAATAACCATCCCCAGGCTTTAGTCTGGCTCTAGAACCTTCCAAATGGTTTTAGTACTGACTCAGTGAATCTCTTTCTCTTTGCCACCCCAAGGTAACTTTATTTGTTTACTGCCTTGTATCAATGAAAACCATTTTTTGGCTTTTTCCAGATACTTAATATTTTTAAAGGTTGTAGAAGGTACAGCCCATGGAAGAAACCCATTCAAGAAATCAAGTGGACCCACTGACTGTAAGAATAACATAGAAAGTGTGGTATCTCTTCATGTGGAAAGATACTGAATTTACCAGCTAGAATAGTTATTTCTTTTTGATATTTCTTTTTGTTATACATCCATATGCCATACATTTAATCATTTTAAAGAATACAACATGCTACTTGTATAACCCTCACCCCTAATGCCAGATCACTCTTTAAAATCATTTTCCTTCAAAACCCTTGTTACAATGCACAGTCCCCGCTTCCTTTTGCACCTGCGGTCCCTTCCAGCTACAAGCCTGCTTCCTGTTTGCATGGATTTTTCTCATGCTAAACACTCACATTATAGGCAATGATGAATTAATAGTTTATCTATGTTGTATCATGTATCAATACTTTATTGCCTTGGTGTGCATGAATAATATTTCATTGTGTGGTTTTAACACATTTTACTTTCTATCCATCAGTTGATAGCATTTGAGTTGTTCCTATTTTTTAAAGCTATTATAACAGTGCTAAGAACATTTGTAGACAAGATTTTGAATGAATGTCTGTTTCCAGTTCCCTTGGGTATATATGTAAGAGGGAAATTGCTGGGCCATCTGGTAATTCCGTGTTTAACCATTTGAAGACTGCGTTCTATAACAGACATAACAGTGTACCTTCCCACCAGTAGTGAGTAAAGGTTCCAGTCATTACACTTTCTTGCTACTCTTTCAAGATTTAATAGTCATCTTAGCAGGTATAAAAGGATACCCAGTTGTGCTTCTAAGTCACCTGTCTTTAGTGGCAATGATGCTGACCACCTGTTGATGTGGGTTTTGGCCACTTGTATGTCTTTTTCACTTACAAGCCTGCTGAGACGAATCACACACAATAGTGAGAGTTTTACCTTAGGACTAAAGCCATTTCCACAAGATGCCATATTGATAGCTGTTTGGGGTATAATTCACACCATGTAAATCAGGAGCCTCCGCGGTCTCCAAGGTTTGAAGGAGGCATGGCGATGCTGGCTTCATTCTGTTTGGACTGCAAGTGTGTGATCAGGAAATTTAAACTTACTCTATTCATCCTTTCTTCTCATTATTGTTCAAGATCCCTGAATGTAATTGATATTAACACTCTGGATTTATTTATTTTTTTAACCTTCTTTCATCTGCTATCAAAGATAAACTAAATAGAGTTCTTCACGAAACTTAATTAATTTAACTTTATTTGAATCTATTCCCACATGGAACTTGGTATTTCCAAATTAGCAATATAAAAGCAAACTTCATGCAAAGCTAAAAACGTCGCTGTGAAATAAAGGGGTTGCAGTAGGTTGTCTCCAGTTCCCCGTTTTGCTTCAGCATGCTTCATGAAGATTCTGACACAGCTAGTGGGAGCTGAGCGGAGATGTGAACCCAGGAATGCAAACGTAAGCTCCCGTCTCTAGTCAAGACGCCATTCTTCTCAGATGAGGTAACATTTGCAAAATGAGTCTTAAGGAGTTCCTGGAAGGCTGAAGACTCTGGAAACATCAGCAATCAGTCATGGAAGGAATGGTACAGAGGCAAGAGCACGCGCTTAAGAGAGTGGTCACAGTAATTATTTTGTGGGTGAACTGTACTTATAGATAAAAGTCATGATTACGAAATACAAAACAGATGTCCTCCGGCAATAGAGGGCAGTTAGTCCTTGGAAACCAATGGGATTTGGACTGTTACATTTGGAGAACTCCAAAATGTTAACGGAAACTTCAACATTAGATTAAAGAGAAGTATGTGGAAAATATTATCCACTTGTAATCTGCTTTCATCTGGTTATTAGCAAAGAATTGGATAAAAACCTGAAAATAGAATCAGGAGGAAATAGAAGCCGGCATAGCACTAAGTTGGAGATGAAATGGGTTTCAAAGCCATGGAAAAGTATGTGAGCCTTAAAAGCCGAGTTTGCTCACTTTTTAACACATTTCAGCCTGTCTGCTGGAATTACTTGAGAGAAGGGCTGAATGAGTATGAGTGACTTGAACTCCAGAGTCTATTGGATGTGTTTCATGCTTGGCACCTTAGGGTCCTTGGGTAATTTGAACTCTGAACTGGAGGAACCTAAACTATTCTAATTTGTGGTTGGTTTAATCTTGTAGTACAAATCATGAAAACTAAATGTTGCAAGAAGCCATTATTTATACCCATCAGTCCAGGCCAGAAAAATCAAGCCAGGTATGCTGTGCTGGACATGGATTTAAAGGATATGTGGAATTCACTCCAGAGAAGCAAAGAGAGGAGGAAGGGCCGTTAGAAGGCCTTGGTGAGTGAAGATTAATGTTGCAGAAGGGCTAGTGTGTTTGGAGAACAGAACATGGGTGAAGTAGTTAGTATTAGGTGCCAATGTCACTGGACATGGAACCAACTATCAGGCAAGTCATTGGGCTCCCTTAAGCACCTTTTGTCAAGAGCATGTTATCATAGCCATGCAAACAAGACAAAGAAAACTATGTTGTTTTGCCAGAGAAGACTATAAGAGTGTATTTGCCTCAAGTTTGGCAGAATCGAGTTGGGCCTTGAATGTTAACTATGAAAGCTATCTCTTCCCTTTTCCCTTTAAGGCAGTGGGATCTTAGTCCATAAATCAGACTTGCCTCTCTCAGGTGGTCTTGTTGCAGCCTCTGGAGTGTTGGAGTTACAGATGTACGCATCTCACACAGCTGTTCTTGCCATTAAAGCCTGAAATAGCAAAGACAATGAGCTGTTTGCTGGATGCTCTCTCTAAAAATAGGAACACAAGCTGTAGGAAAAATGAAGGTGTAATCTGGGGGAGAAAAATCAAGCTTATCAATATTTTTTAAAATGTGCTTTCAAACCTGTCCTTTGTCTAATTCTTTGGTATATTTATGCTATTACAACTTAGGTTCCATTGGAAGAATTGTAGAGCAGAAAGTCACAAATACTAGAAGCAAAACTTAAAAGCATCCTGTCCATTTTCACTATTGGCTACAACATAGCTGATGGCTATGTCATAGGAAACGTCATAGGGGTTATATAAACAAGAGCTAAGCTCTCATAGCTAAGAAGGGCTAGGCCCTTTCCTGCACATGGGCTTCACCTATAAAAAAGTACACTGTTTAAACTTCAATTCTTGTTTGTAGATATCCTAATCTTATAGTCTTTCAAACATTCAAACTAGTCCAGGTTTTATTCTGTTTCCTTCTAGAGTGTTTGTTGGCAAATATTGTTACTTGTCAAAGAATCTAGGACCATGTAACTCAAAGCATAGTTCATAAATCATCTCTATCAAAATATTCCTGATCTCAGCTCAGAAATACCATGATAGATTTTTCTGGGGTCAGGGCCAAAGAATCTGACTTTTAATAATGAATCTGGGTGATTCTATATGCTACACTCTGAGACTTACTGCTCTGAAGCAAAATAGAATTCATCTAGAGTGTTTTCTTTTGTTTTTGTTTTTTTGTTTTGTTTTGGTTTTTTTTTTGAGTCTCTAATTTATTACACAGCAAATACAGTAAAAAAAAAATAAACATTTAAATAACCACTAGCTCCTTATGTGGACCAAAAAACAAGGCATCCTGGATTTTTAGTGTTAATATGTAGAATGCATGCATCCAGGAATTGGAATCCTATTGGGGAAACATACAAATGTGATTATGTTTTACTCACACAACTGCAAACTGATGAGGATATATGTCTGAAGAGTGTGCGTGTATCAGTGCATATGTATGTGTATATATGTGTGTGTGTGTGTATCTATCTGTGTATGTGTATATGAGTGTGTATATAAGTGTGCATATCTGTGTGTATGTATGTGTGTATGTGAATGTGTATATGTGTGTATCTATCTGTGCACGTGTGTACATTTGTGTGTGTGTGTGTGTGTGTGTGTGTATAACATAGTGAAGAGACTAAGTTGCTAATCGATGATTGTGTCTGGTGCCTTAAGACTGTGCCTCAGATGTTCTTAATAGGTGAGAATTGCTGAAGTTTCAAGAAATACATGTTGTTTCTGGAAGCAAATAAACCATCTAAATAACTTTATAGATCTAAGGTAACTATCTGGATGTGAAAATTGGGTAAGAACAGCACAAGGACATAAAGAAACCAGAGCCATTGCACAGATAAAATAGATACAGAATAGCAAAAATACTTAATTAAATCCCTGAGCTACATTCTAATCAACAAGCATTTATTCCAGGAATTAAAGACTAGTTGACCAACAGAAGTTTACCTTGTTCTGCTAGGCATACTGGTGCAGCACTCAAGAAGGGAAGGCAGGGGGAGCTCTGTGAGTTCAAGGCCAGCCTGGACTACACAGTGAGTTCCAGGACACCCATGGCTACTGAAAAGTTCCTATCTTTAAAAAAAAAATAAAAAACAATAACTAAAAAGGTTGTCTCATTGATGGTCTGAGGAGAAAAAGCATTATCTGACTAGCATTGGAAAAACCAACTGTGTAGAGTTCAATAGAGTGATGAACAGCAGATCATGGCATCGATTCAGGGCAGAGAAATAAATCTGTGTATAAAATGTATATATGTCAAAATATATGGATATAAAATATATGAGTCAAATTTACAATATAACTTCTCAGTGAACAAGAACTAAAAGAAAACATCCTTAGTTTTATAAAAAAAAAAAAAACCTAAAAATTTTAAAAATATCATGTTAACAAAAAAAAAGTGGATGTTTTTCCTAAATAGTATCATATATAAAGTAAAAAAAAAATTATTATCATCAATCTGGTTAGCCCATTGCTGGTTATCTTTGCCAATTATATAAAACAAGAAAAAAAGATAAAATTCTGATGTTTTACTGATAGTATGATTGTCTCTATTGAAAATTCAATCAATTTTGAATTCATTCTAACTTTATCAAATCAGTAGAAACTTTCTAAGTTCAATGAAGCTGATAAACAAAATTACCATGCGATAGAATAACTTTTTAAGCAGTAGTAACAAACTGGAAAATCCACTAAACATTAAAGTAGTGTTCACAATATCATTCAAATTTTGAAAGTAAATTTTATCAGAATACAATCATAAGCAATGCAATTTAGAAACAAACAGAAGATACTAATTCACATAAACATAAAATTGATTAAATTGCTCTAATAGTTACAGAACTTTAAAATAATAATAAGTAATGCTTCGTGACAATCAGAAATACAGGAGTTGAATATGAGAAAATCCACACCTGCCAGAGAGAATAGAGTGAGGAGCTGGTCCAGGTACCCTCTCTGCACAGTAACCTGAAGGTGTCTGGTGCATCAAACTATGTCTATCCCACAGTCCAGTGACATAAACCTAGTCTTAATCTTTTTTAATGTATGCTTAATTTATTCTTTTTTTTTTCATAAAACCCTATCTATAGCCATGGCTAGAGCCCCCACCCTTTGTCTGTAGACTCTGGTGTGAGTTTTAACAAGATCATTGGTGAATTCTTGATAAGACAACTTGGTAAACACCAACTATCTCTTTGCAGACATCAGGGGTCAGGTAGTGGCAGGTCTTGGAGATGGCATCAAAAGTAGCCTTGGAAAAGTTGTCCAGAGTGGCAGTGCAGCCCCCTAGCAGAAGTGTAATCATCCATAGTACTACCAGAGGCAGCAGCTTCTTTGGCACAGGCACTGTGTTTCTTGGCATGGTGATGAGGTAAACCAGCACAGAGCCATAAATCCTTGAAGGAAAGTGGTGGAGCTTTCTGATCTGATCTCTTGGTTGCCTCTCCACACAGTAACAATAAATAGACCAAGGTGGTGGCTGCTCAGATGACTGTTGTCCTCTCCTTGTTACATTTCTGAACAGCTCAACCTGTGTGGTCATCGTAGTTCCTGGTAGCAAAAACAAAACAAAACAAAACAAAACAAAACGTTCTAAGTCTGGTTCACTGGGCAGGCCAACATAAGGTGGCTTCTCCATTGGCATGAGCTTAAATACAACATCCTTAAAGCATTACCGCTCCACTCACTGAGAAGAGTTCATAATTTCAGAGTTCTGATAGAAAGGGTGAAAAGAAAAATTGCCTCCAGGGAGCTGACCTACATGTCTTGACCAAGCATCCCATCTTAGAGACAGGAATTCACTCTTGGCCTTGTTTCTATGAGCTACAATGGCCTAAGACCACATTCAAATCATAACTTCCTTGGAAGCCACTGTCCAAGTCTCTATGGAAACGTGTGTGCCTCCCAAGCACGAGTCAAGGGCCTCAGGTCCCTCTTGCTACAAAAGCATTAGCTTCCGTTTGCTGTTTTTCTACGGAAGAAGAGAAGAATCTCATCTCCTCTTAAACACTTCACAAAAATACACAAAGGAAATGTTCATAGACGTATTGTCTGCTCTGTGAGACACCGGTGATGACTTAGGGGTCCTCGGTAGTAGAACACATAAATCAAATGCTGATGTATGCTCTAGGCCCTTCCAAATGTGTGTGTGGTGTGTGTGTGTGTGTGTGTGTGTGTGTGTGTGTGTGTGTGTGTGTTTATATTAGTATGTACAGATACTCAGACATGGTCTTGAGTACAAAATTATTTGAAACAGAATTAAATTTCATTTTATAAATAATGCATATAGATAGAAGACAACATTGAAATTTTATAAGAATAATTACATCCACAGATGTATATCAGGTACATTTATGGATTGTTGGGATGAAGGAAAATGCAGATGGGGAAGAGGCAGTAAAATATTAGAATAGAAGCTGGCCAAGGGCTTTTGATCAACTATAATATTTCTGAGGACAAAAGAGTGGAATAAACCCAAGCTGTAAAAACAAAACAAAACAAAATGAGAAACTTTTAGCCAAATTTTAAAACATTGAGATTATCGGTTTTCATAAAACATATACTTCCTATTTACATCGCTCACCCGATGCGTTTCCATTTACAGCATTCCTCTCCTTCTGTGGATATTCCCTAGCTCGGAAAGCTGTATTTATGGGCGTTTGGAGGAATGGAAGGTTGAGAGGGTTTTGCTCTGCTATTGCTCAGAATGTAATATCCGACTAGGCTATCTGTGTGGCTATCAGCAACATTAGTCCTCCGGTGAATCAGAATTCTACAGGCTGTGGCTTAGCATTTAAATGTAATAGAATCGTACTGAATAGCACTGAGGAGATTCCAAGGCTATTTAGTTTTCAGGATCCAGCTCAGACTGCTATCATATCAACGAAGCATTTCTTTCTTATAGCCAGTGGCTTAAACACAATGCTGGGCACATAGTAAGGCATTTCTTTCTTATAGCCAGTGGTTTAAACACAGCATCAGGCACATAGTAAGGCATTTCTTTTTAAAAGTGATGCTTACTTGTACTTGAGTGAATGAAGAATGGTAAACAAAGCCTCAAACAAGATTTATGAGCAAGTAGTATCTTGACAAAAGTTCCACCAATAAAACAATTAGTAATTATAAGTGGAAAACTTGACAAAGTTGCCTACTGATGAAACCTCTTGGATAAAGAGAGTGGATCTGGCAAAAGGTTCCTTGCTTATTGCTTTATGGGGTCCTCTTGTCTAACGGCTGGAGACCTGCCAGATGATGGCTTAGGTTCAAAGATTTGGACTGTTAGGCTTACAGAGAGATCTAACCTAAGGAGAAGATGGCCGGAGACCGGGGGAGAGAACAGTAAAGAGACTGGGACAAGAAGAGTCTCTGTAAAGCTGTCAAACAATAGGGAAAGTCTCACAAGGCTCAGAGAGCAGGCATGGGCAGTCAGCTTCTGCTGAGAATGGCTACAGTTGCTCCCCACAACACAACCGAAGACTGGATGGAAGCCAGGCCAACACAACTGGAGGGTTTTGAGCAAATCTAGGAGTTCAGAGCTTCTCTGATGTCATTTCTTTTAATCTTCACAACCTTATGAGGTGCCTGAGGCAGTAGTTCCAGTCTCTATTTCACATGGGCTAACTTAAGTCTCAGAAACCTTGTGTCTTGTGAAGGTCAGGTCAATGGTGGAGGTAGGATATGAGCCCATATCTTTTATTGTAAAGCTCCAACCGTGCCTGTAATGTCAGTGCCTCTTCTTTAGCCTGTGCTGGGGTGAGGCCAGCTAAAGGGTAAAATATGCATTTTTAATTGCCACAAGAGGAAGATCTGAATCTCAATGAGCTGGCCTCAGGTTTCAGGAGCCTGATACTAGAAGTGAATGATGTCATAAAAGTATTTATTTCTTAAATGGCATCAACACTGAGTCTATTTCCTGTACCTAGAGCTATCTATTGTTTATAATTAACTATCTAACATTTGCACGTCATCAAAGACTGTTTATAGTGCAGACAATATACAAGATTCTCTGGATTACAAGGGCAGGGGTGGGCAAGGATTCAGAAAATGATGACTCACTCTCCAAAATTTAGAGAAGCCACTAGAAAAACAAGACAGATGTCAGTAGGCAATGTAAGAAATAGGGGAGGAACAGAAAAGCAGTAAAGAGACTCAGAAGCAAGCAGGGGTAACTGCAGTGTGGAAATAAGCATTTGACTGGAGATAGTAAGATTTAAGAAAGGATGTAAAAATGAAGGTTTAGATCATCAGTTCTCAACTTGTGAGTCATGACCTCTTTGGGGTTGACTGATCATTTCACAGAGGTCACCTAAAGCAATCTAAAAACACAGATATTTACATTATACCCCATAATGGTAGCAAAAATACAGTTATGAAATGAAGTTGCAACAAAATAAATTTATGGTTGGGGGTCACCACAACATGCAGAACTGTATTAAAGGGTTACAGCCTTAGGAAGGCTGAGAACCAACTGCTGCTTTAGATGGTTCTGGAAGTATGCCATTCATTTAATGCATTTTGAATATGTGTGTATAGTGTATGCCTTTATATAGTGTATATCTATATAATGTGTGTGTGTGTGCATGTGTGCATGTGCACACGTGTATGTTCAGAGCCCAGAAGTTAATGCTAGGTGTCCTCTGTACTCATTCTATATGTTATTTTGTACCTTTTCATTCTGTAAACCATAAAAATGCCATAAAAATATAGTGCTTATGTTATTATACAACGAAACTTTTATAATTGATGTTAAAGTGGTTATTTTTCTCTCTTTAAAATATAAAGCAATAAATGTTCACATAAATAAGATGTCTTTAGGCTTTTAAACAATGTTTCAAATCAAAAACTTCGAACACTACTGCTGTGTTTGTGTGTGTGTTTGTGTGTGTGTGTTGCTTTCTTTGTTTACAGTTTTGTTTAACCAGGAACCATTCATTTACCCATAGTACACACCCATTCTGTGCAGCTGAGTCTTGGATTGGTGCAGTCACATGTCCATCACTACATTCCAGTTACGGAACCACTCCATCATCACAAAATGTTCCCTCATCTTGTGCTCTTTATACCTGGGCTTTCTCCTCATCCCAACCTTCTAGGACAATTCAACTATTTTCTGGCCCTATTTTTTTTTTTTTTTTTTTTTGAATATCATGTAAAGGGAGCAAAATTGTAGGTAGCTTTTCAAGGCTGGTTTCTTTCACTTAGCACAATACATTTGGAATCCATTTAGATCAGCATACATAGGGTTTACGGGTTGCTCTTGTTACTATTTTAAGGTATTTCTTCTTTTGTTGGGCAGGGTTTTTCCTTTGTTCCTTTTTTTTTTTTTTTTTTTTTAAGATAAGGTCTCACTATGCGGCCTAGGCTGATCTTGAGCTTTCAATCTTCTTATCCAAGCCTCCAGATTTCTGAATTAGTCATGCCTCACATCCGGCTCTTGTATGATCTTACCACCACATTTCTCTGTCAGTCCACCAATTCAGAGTCTGCAGGGCTATTTCCAGCTTTGGGCAGTTGAGACTAAACATTCATAGACAAATTTTTTTGTGTGAAGATAACTGTTATGATGATGATGTGGGTGGGTATAACCAGGAATTCAAATAGAAGACAGTTTAGACATTTGAGGATGAATGGGGCAGGGAGGCATTTCAGTTAGAGGGATAGTCCAGACAAGGTGTCTATTTGCCTGTTTGTCAGCAAAGGTTATAGATACTATTGAAGGGCTGGAAATCTGTGTGTCGAAGATCTATTGGGTATGTCTGTTGTCCTCTTCAGACTTCTCTGTGTGGCTGGCTTGAAGCATTCCTGTGGCTTGAACCACAGTCCTTATCTCTAGCCAATGTTAACATTGGGTCTGAGTTGTTTTCTGACCCAAGTATTTGTACACAGGTGATAGCCCTGGCCTGCTCTCAGGGGCTAGAAGCTGCCTAAGCCATTATCTTTGTCTACTAGATATGCACTATGGATAAAAGGGCCCCCAGCCACATCAGGCCTCTTTCTCTCTCTCTTTCTCTCTCTCTCTCTTCTTTCTGTCTGCCTGTCTGCCTCTATCTCTCCCTCATTTTCCCACTCGTCTCCTCCTCCACCAATAAGCTTCTTACACCAGATCTGCTGCATACCATAATTTCTCAGGGGTACACTTTGACATTGGCTTGCCAAAAGTCCCCTACCCCTCACCTGCATTTTTTTTTATCTTGTTGCTAAGGCTAGCTAGTCAGGTGCCCACTCACCCTGGTATCTAGGGCAAGCCATAAGTTTGGAAAAATTGAAACATTTGCTGTTTCTCATTATTGTTTCTAAATAAAACGATCTTTTAAAAACATAAACAATTCATAGTTTTGGCAATTTGGGAAATTTATAGTTAAGAAGACCCATTACCAAGTAAACTAAGGCCATTTTCATCTGATCTTTTACTAGCTTTATTTTTACATAATTGTGATCATATTCTTCATGTTATTTTGTAACTTGGTTTTCACTAATATTCTATCATAACCATTTTCTTTTTATAAAACTCCTCATAAAACTATTTATTAAAATAGAAAACATAGCTATTATGCTACATGATAGTCTATCACACAGCTCTCTAACAATTTGCTTAGCATTTCTTGATTATTGAAACATTGTTTTGTTTCTGCTTTATCGCCAATATAAGTAATACTGTGGGTGAACATCTTTCTTCATAAAGCATTTTTATTGCATTTTTCCCTTTTTTTTCATGTTCTCAATAACAAAATCACATTGGAAACCTAAAAAAAAAATTACAAAACCACAAAGAGTAACATCTCGAATGACCCTAGGGGACAGTTTATTTAATTTTCTCTGTGTCCCCTCCCACTCGGATGCCTACCATCTGCTGATTTCTGGGGGAAGGATTGCATGAAATGTAGCTTGAAGTCTGGAGTCTGAGTATTGAATTCACTGTGATAAATGTCAGCTGGAGGTTTTTACCTAGCCCACTGCTTGTCGGAGGATAAAGCACAGCAGCTGGGACCTACTCATGAGGCAGGCCTCCTCGAGCTTCGAGGAAGGCGGTTTCATATACTGAACCTTGATATTTCAACTGTACTTCATAAGAACAGGAAGTGTGGCACCAGCACTGATATGAAGATCCTCTAGCCTCTGGGAGACTCATTCAAGATTCTACCCAGTATGAGTTTACTGTGCTCTTCTTCCCAGGGAACTTGTGGTATTCCCAGGGATTCTTCTCTTGGACCTTAGCTCTACAAAGGCAGAAGAGAGGGAAGATCTGAGGACGGAAGGTCTAACGTGTGGAGAAAGATCGGCGCTAATTCCAATGAGGAAATTCTTCTCCATAAAGCAAATTAAGTGAGTTCTTAGCAGCAGAAAATTTGGAGGCTTACAACTATATGCAGCATTTTGCTGTTGTTTTGTTTTTAAAACACACTCACATCTAGGAAAATTACAAATTCTCAAGTGCAGACACAGGCAAGGCACACCTGCAACCCCAAGGGCAGAAGACTTACAGAGAGTTGACTGTCACTTATTGCCAAGTGGTATCTCATACAAAGAATTTTATAGTTCAGAAACGTTTGCAATGGCCTGCACATATTTTGCCTTGCTTTTAGAAAATCATTAAGTAAATCAAGTAATTTAAAACCCCAAGAAGTCCTGCAGTGAAGCAACCTGTTTAGATGTATTGGATCCAGAATGTTCCATACTTATTTAGATCCAGAATATCTTTCTCACACGAGCCCTATTTACATCTCACACACTTGGGGAAATGTTGGACCAGGTTTATGCTAACTTGGGCAGCAGTTCTCAGGTCTCTCCTGAGAGTAGGAGTCAAAGCACCATTAGCTCACAAGTTTCCAGAAGTTGAGTGCGGAGACGCTAGGCTCTGGTGGTCCGGCTCATTCTCTCCATCATGTCTCACTAGTAAGATAAAAAACAGTGCGGTGAAATATGACGATTACCACCAAACAGGCGAATTCTCACATTCTGACTCATTTCCTTTACGCTTTTGAAAACTCTGGAGGCCAAAGGGAGGCGTGCTTACAATGCAGTGGAAGGTTCCTTCTTCAGTTTTCGGGCCATGCCTGGCTCAAGCGTGTCCTGTTACAGGGAACACCTGCTGTCCATTCTGTAGCCCAGGCCCCTCAGCCAACTTACCCAGCTGGTGCTCCCTCTCAGCACGAGCTGTGAGCTGTTTCAGGAAAGGGGAATGAAGACTTTGATTTAGTTCTCCCCCCAACCCCCCAAACTACATTCTCTCCTCCCCCAACCTCTTCTGGTTATTGTGTGGATGGAGGCGGTGATTACATTAAGAAAGCTGCTGAAAGCAGAAACGGAACGCACAGGAAGAGAAACGAGAGCCTCACACAGCAGCTTCCCCTTTGCACTCCACTCTGGAACAAAGATGCTCTGAGCTGTGCTTAAGTGGTACCTGGTGATTATAGCATTAGCGGGGGCATTGCTCTTCAGTGCCTGTCACTCAGGGCCACTGCAAAGTAGTGTGAACCAGGGGAGCTACAGAGAGGCTGGGGACCATCCACAGCCCTGTAATTATGAGACTAATTCCAAAAAGGTCAGAACTCCTTAATCAAACGCTAATCAAAGCGTTTTGTAAATGATGCTGGTACTCCTCAGTGTGAGAGGAAGGGCAGTCAGGAGGCCAAGGGTCCCAGAGTACATTTGGAAAGTATGGGTAGAGCAAACAGCTTCGCTCAGAAAATTTAGTCGTTGAAGTGTTTATTTTTATTTTTGAAGTGCAAGTCGACATCACCTTCGATGATGGCTTTTTATGTTGGATAACCATGTTGACCGACCAGTTCAGGAAGGGCCGCCAAATCTGAAGATATTTAAGTGCCTTGTTTTTCTTTTTTTCTAGAAGTGTGACCGAATAACAGTAATTAAGTTTGTAGAGCCTTTGTCTGCTGGTGAAATACCTTGGTCTGCATGAATTCCGTCTGTTCTTGTATTCATTTTGCAAGACAGGTTGGGCCTCGTTGATGAGGTGAACAAGCTGAGATGTGAGTTCAGCTGCTTGCTTTTGGCTCCTTGGTAGTGAGAGAAGACTCAATTTTGTTTTGTTTTTCTCTTAAAACGCAGTGCTCTTTGAACACATAATAGCTCCTTTTACTGTAAACCTAGGCCTCCAGAGCCACCCTGACCTCTCTGCCAATAATCAGGACTTTGCTAGGCTGCTTCCTGACAACCCACTCTGGTTTTAAATTGTCATTATAAACCCTTTGGTTATAAATAAGTGAAACATGCAAACGGCAACAACAAACATTCCCTGTATCTTTTCAAATTCCAGCAACTTTAGATACTCATTGAAAACACATGTGTATTCACGTGGACACAGATATACACATATGTACATACATACACATATACAAACATGAACATATACACACATATATAAGCATGAACACACAGAGAATTCTTTTCAAATAATCTTACTGATCAACTAAATCTTATACTTTTGGTGTGGATTAGGAACATCTTTGGTGTGTGTGTGTGTGTGTGTGTCTGTGTGTGTGTGTGTATGTGTGTCTGTGTGTGTCTGTGTGTGTGTGTGTGTGTGTGTTTAAAGCCTTGGCCATCAGCTAAAATTAAGCTGATGGTAAATTTCTAGAAGGTCTTATTGCAAAACTGGTCAAGGTCACTGTCTTAGGCGAAGTGGATTTTCTTTGTGGTTCTGTACTGTGTGCACCAGGCTGAGAACTCCAGGCAGAACACATTGACTGCAGCCTCCTCTTCCAAACCTCATTTCCTCCTCTTCCTGGGGTGCAAGCTCCCCAAAGTGTGATTAATCCATCTATTGATTGCCTCCTGCCATAGTGAGGGTGAGATATGGCTAGCAATCGGTGCCAGGCTGCTGATGTGACTGGACTGCTTAACCATGAGGTGAGAAGAGACAAGTACAAGCCTGCGCCTTCCAACCCTGCACACGGAGAGGGGGCACAATAGCCTTGTTTCCCCCACACGCTTTGCAAAATGATCCTGCTCATCAAAATGCAGCTGATTCTCTTTCAAATGAATTATAATGTATACTCCCTGCTATCTCAATTGGCTTCACAAAGGTCTAATAAAAGTTTGTGGATAAAAGGAAAGAAGATGAAAAAAAAAAAAAAAAAGAGTAACAGGATAGAAATCTCCTGGAAATGGAACTAAACAAGAGTGTGCTGCTTTGATTAAAGCAGCCTGGGCAGATGTAATGGATGACCAAAAGCTTGCCAGCAAAAAGGATTAGAATAGTAAGAAGGCATTTACCTAATATTCAGAGGCAGTGTGGCAGGGGAAGGTAAGGTGAAGATAAGCTGAGGGAGTAGGCAAAGAACCCAGAGAGAAAAGGCCTTTTGCTTGTAAATGAGTGGGGTAAACCAGAAGTCTGGAGGCTCAGCTCAAGCCCAGCAAGTTTTGACCAGTAAACAGAAAATTTAGCTAGCCAAGGATTGGTAAGGCTTTCTTTTCTCTTTTTGCTTCAGCCCAAGAGAAAGCCAAGTGTGTGTGCCTAGCCAAGCAGATGCCATGCTTTCTTTCATTCTGCTCCTTCTATTTGGAAGAACCTTACATCGAGGCCCATTGCTCCTCTTGTCTCAGGAACTCCTAACATGAAGGAGGAGAAAGGTACCTGGGACCACATAGCACCTTCTGCTTCCTGTAAAGCTTTCAATGCATCCAGATAGGAAAACAGACAAACAAACAAACAAACAAACAAACAAACAGGAATAGTGATCCATAGGTAGTCTAATGCCCAGTGATTTTTCTACGAGGAGGGTAAATGTGCCATTTTTTTGAGGCCATTTTTCAAGACTCTGCACCTAGTAGCTTTCGTGTATCTGACCCATGGGAAGAGGAGACCAAAAGTGAGAAGACCAACTAGGAGAGGCTGGTCCTAATCCCGCTGGTGGCAATGAGAAGAAATGAAATAAAGGAAGAACATGAATATGTGAGTCATGGGAATAAGCCATGGTCCCGAGAAATTCTCCAGAGAAGACATGGTTTGTTCTAAAAGGGTTGAGCAAAGAGCCAAACATTTCATACACTCGAAGAGCAACAAAAAATGTTAATTAACCATATGCTCTTTCTAGCAGGAGTTGAGAGTTCAGCAACCCTGTAAAATAAGAAAACAGAGAGCAGTTCCAGAATACAGAGGGAAAAGTCATGTAAAATCCAAGAAGAAAATGGAGCCAAGAGGACATGGAAAGAACTTACACCACCAGACTGATACAAATGAAGCTACATAAGTAGCTTTGAGCCATCAGCCAACAAAGGCAATGCTGTCTGTGTGTGGTGATGAGCAAGTGATTGTCCACAGTGTGTGTTTTGCTATTTTGTTTGGCATCAAAATCAAATTGGGATAAAGAAGAATGAGGTTTGAAAATGGCTAAGAATCAATAAATGAAGTGCTCCTGAAGAAATGCCAGTGTTCCTACATACAGAGCAGGATTTCTGATAGAAATATTATTTCATATTTTCTTTTTTAATAAATATTAGAAGTTTGCTTGTTGATGCAAATTGCAGATGCTTTAAAATAGGGCTGAATTGTCAACACTCAGCTGATCACAATGTCCCCAAAGAGGTTAAACATAAGGGGCAGGAAATGATAAAACAAGCCTAAATTTGGCTACATGAAAAGTACATCTGGGAAAAAAATAATTCAAAAAGCAGATATCCATTGGGCCAAAAAAATCTGGACCACACTGTTGCCAAAGGAGACCCAGGTGCGAAGCCGGATGGTAAATTAGGTGCAAGTTTAAAATACAAGAGGGCAACCCAAAGCCATTCAATCCTGGCCTGCCTCATCTGATAAAGAAACCCCATCCAATCACAGGAAAAGATCAAGTCCACCTCCACCTTCCCTATTTGCAGACTATTCACAAAGGAAATTCAATCTGTTTATTGCTTTGGTTTTAGTTAGTAGGGATAAAATAAAAAATATCATTTACCAGAGTGTAAGCCGTGACTGTTACCTCAAGTTCATGGCCTGTGCTTTTTAGAGAAAGAACTAAGTCACAGTGGTTCGCAAACAGAAGCTTCATTCATTCGTATCTTAAGATTTGTGACTGACTGCTATTCCTTTATTCTTTCATTCTAGTACTCTTCCAGGTAAGTGGCTAGCTAGTCATAAGGCCAGTCTCTGCTTTACATGTTCAGCAGCTGGGGCATGGTTACGAAAGCCATCCAAGAAAGCCAGTCACTGGTCTTTTTCTCTCTGGTACTTTGTTCATTACGAGGACATCTTCTTTCCAAATGACTTAGGGTTTTGAGAGACATTGAGGGGAAATGGAGAATTGTCATTAATGCTACTACAGGATCAAGGGGGCATTCACAGATAACTCATGAGTCAGGTGAAGTATGCAGCTTAGGGTACCAATGTTTAAAAATTAATTGACATATAAACATCCTCAAATAATGTTAACAGGAAAGTTCAGAACCTTGTTGGTTAGCCTTTGTGTTTTTTTCTAATACTCCTATAAAGTAGTGAAGATCATCATGGACATTTCAGTGCCAAGGTTTATTTCCAACCTGTCTAAAAACCTTGACAAAAAGGGAGGCAGGAAATGGAAATGAATGTTACTGCAACACAGAAATTAGTTTATCACTCCTTCAATTTGCTTTCATAACTCATCAGTCACACTCAGAGGATGGAAATGCTTCTAGAACATGATTTTAGCCAACTGTCATGGCTCAACTTTAAACAAATCTGTGTGCTGTGTGTGTGTGTGTGTGTGTGTGTGTGTGTGTGTGTGTGTGTGTGTGAGAGAGAGAGAGAGAGAGAGAGCTCTTGGGAAGAGCTGAGGTCCATGACTGATGAGTGTTCAAAAGCTCTTCCCAAAACTATGATTGTCTTTTGACCTTGACTAGAGTCTGTAGTTCAGTGGGGTCTTTGTTTGTGACAAACTCATTTCAATCGCATTGACTGAGTGACAACTCATTATTGCAAATCAAGTAAAGGATAGTTTGTGATTTGGGTTTTAGTGAGGGCTGGTAAATTTTATAGTGTATATAATTTGGAACATGTCTGCGTTTCAGCCCATATGTGGAAATCTGCCCGGGTGCTTATTATTATGCTTATCTGCAAATGACCAGATGGCCTTCCCCAAATGTAGAGAACCATTTAGTGCCATTTTAAACCATTAAGGCTATTAACTCTGACTTGAGATAATCCTGTGCCCAAAGGGAACTAGTTTTGCTGTCCCTCAAAGTCATCAAATGTAATTAAATGCCATATTGAAGAGTAGGCATTAATGGATTAAGGAGCCAGCTTGTCAACCAGTTATGAGTCAACCAAGCAGAGGGAGAATATTGGAATACATTTTAAAAGATGTATTAGGTCCAGTATTGGCTAAGCAGCTATAACAAAAGATACCAAGAATATGACTCAAAAATAGTTCATTTTCCATCAAGTTGAACATTTTCCATCAAAGTAAACAAAAAACAACCAAAAACAACATCAAGTAAGACACCTAGTATAAACAACTCTGCTCATTAAGATTAATCAGGGACCCCCTTTCCTTCCTTCTAACATGTTGCTATGACATCTATTAAGATATCTTTACTCACTTGGTTGAACCTTTTTTGGCTGCATAATCTACATTCTAGCTAGCCAAAAGGAAAATATCTATGAGAGAAAGTGGAACACGGCAAATGATCTCGAGTGAACTCATTGGTAAAACTGTGAAGATCACTTCTATTTATAATCTCCTGCCAAACTTAACCATTGGATTACCAATTGCAAGGGAAGCTGGTGAGTGGAGACTCCCGATGTGTCCATGTGTGCAATGATAGCTAGCAGGCTGATTTCTACCTCCAAAACAAGAATGAAGGAATGGAAAAGTCTCTCCCACTACTTTCTGTTTCCATAAGATATAAGAGCCAGAAATGATAACTGGACAGCTGTCATTATAAGGGGGGGGAGGGCAAGGAGCTCTGAAGAAACCCATAGAAAGTAATAATCAATTCTGTGTTAGTGAGACCAGAGCATTTACTCTGTCCTGAGAACTGCAAGCTGCCTTATATTCGTGGAATATATTCTTTAGTTAGCATGTTAATGCTAACTCCAGACTTAGTACAAATCCTTTAAGAAGACACCTAGGTAGAACTAAATATGAAACAAGTGAATAGGGGAAATGTTTATGGGAGAAAAGGAACAGAAAGAGAAGAGAGGGGGGAGACTGAGAGAACTGTTCTGGTGAAGGAAGGATGGTGGGAGGCTCGTCAGGAAGGTAGTTCCAATGCCAAGCTTGCATTGGAAACCTATCCTCTGTATCTCACCTTAGACCTTAGTCATCCATATCTTCCAGGTGTCAGTCATCAGCTGGGTGACATGTGGAGCCCATGTGTGTGACACGTGACCTCCGTGAGAGAAAGGTGATCAGATTTAAAGTGTAACAGCCAAGGCCAAGGTTAATTACACTGTCTGCAGTTGGAAATCTGACAGGCACGTTTTGTGTCTGTCTGTCAGTCAGTCACAGAGATGCCTTTTCTCCCTTTGTCCCTCCTCCCTCTCTCTCTTCCTTCTTCTCTCCATCTCCATCCCTCCCTAACTCCTCACCTCCCTCCCTTCTTGCCTTCCTCATAAGGAAGTTAGGATGTGCGTCCATATCCCATAGCTGGTAAATGGCTGGGAAGACATTGAGTCTACACCCTAAGCTTAAAGTCATCCACCCCTGTTAGTCCCCCAGTTCCACACAGCACATAATTTGTACAGGTCCAGAGGACAATGAGGAGATGAGGATAGGTCCATATGATGCTTCCACTGAACAGTCGTAGGGATCTCCTTCCTCAGGTGCAGGAAGGCAATGAGATCTGAAAGAGGACCTGATCTTTCATTAGGATGTATGTGGCTCCTTCCTGAAGTTGTTTTGAGAGACAAAGCCATAGTCATAAGACCAGGTCCAAGTCTCAGATAGAACTTCTCCCTTCTCTAGGTTTTCATTCACCAAGAACCTCTCCTAAAACAAGTCTCTTGCCCTTTGGACACTGCTGTAAGTGAAGGGTTCTGTAAGGAGTGATGATAGATTCCTTTAACTCAAATTCAATTTGAGCATAATTCATGCATGGGTCCCATACTGTGTGTGAACTGGACAAGTTACCCCTAAGGGTCAGATGTAAAACCTAGAGTGCTAGATTGTGAGAAGCATTACAGACTGAATTCACCCTCACATTGATACTGTCTGGTTATTCAGAGCTCAATTATACACTTGTGACCCACCAATTCTAGAAGTCTATAGAAACCCCTCGTCTTAATAGGGTTTCTATTGCTGTGAAGAGATACCATGACCATGGCAACTCTTATGAGAAAACATTTAATTGGGGCTGGCTTATAGTTCAGAGGTTTAGTTCATTACTGTCAGGCTGGGAAACATGACAGCATGAAGGCAGACAAATGCTGGAGAGGTAGCTGAGAATTTTACATCTGGGTCAGCTGGCAGCCAGAAGAGAGTGAGACACTGGGTCTGACTTAAGCATCTGAAACCTCAAAGCCCAATCCCCAGTGACACTCTTCCTCTAACAAAGCCATACATGCTCCAACAAGGCCACACCTTCTAACAGTGCCACTTCCTATGGGCCTATGAGGTC
Organism: Montemys delectorum; assembly: GCA_019843815.1. NCBI lineage: Eukaryota > Metazoa > Chordata > Mammalia > Rodentia > Muridae > Montemys > Montemys delectorum. The sequence continues at coordinate 25,746 of JADRCD010235445.1, forward strand.
CATTTTCATTCAAACCACCTACACCCCTGGACTCACTACGGGAACTGAGAAACATGCACATTTCCCCACAAACATTCACAACCCAAATCCTCCCATGCACCTAGGCAGCTGTTTTTCCTCCTTCCTTTTCTGTACTTGGCTTGGCCTCCTTTCTGATTGGAAGCCACATTACTTCCTCAGACCTGATATTACATTTTCAATCCTGGTTGAATCTTTAGTTATCTGGCTCAGGGCTAATCCCTTACATTTATCCACTTACCCAGTGTTTTGAATAGCTACTTAGCAGATCTGAACTAAACAATGACCAGGTGGTGGATCTATGACAATGAATACAATTTAGACTCTTTTGGATCTTGTTCTCATGAGGAATCTTCCTTCACCGATGTGTACTTACAACAGGAGTACAGGGAAGAAAGGACATGTCCCAGGCCTGAGCAAGTCATGGGAGATTCCAATGAAGATGAAATATGAAGTGGGCAGGTGAGAAGGAAGGTCACCTGGGCAGAGGGGACAGCATGTGAAAGAAACACCCAGAGGCTCATAAAGCTGTGTGCATTCAGAGAACAGGGATGGCTGGAGTTCCTAGAGAGACAGGAGATAAGGCTGGAGAAGCAGAGAGAAGGACAAACCCTTGAAGGAATATCATAAGGGTCTTTTATCCCAAAAGTGCTGTGCATATATTGAAAGGCTTTAAGCTATGGAAGGCTATACCAAGACTGTGCTTTTAGAAAACAACAACAAGACAACAACAACAACAACAACAAAATGCCTTCTGTTTCTGCCTTTTAAGGTTCGATCCTTCGGGGGTATGAATGGATTGTCATGCTGAAATAAGTATTAGGAAACTCAGAAGAAGGAGTCAAACTAATCTTGAAGGATTTCAACTTTTTTTATTTTGAGGCAAGATTTCTCAAGATAGTTCTACAGCTTTCTATATAGACAAAGGTTGGGCTTAAACTCAGAAATCCTCCACCTTCTACCTTCCAAGTGTTGAGATTAAAGGATGTGATACCATGTCCAACAATATCTCAACTGTGATGGCTGCTTTATCTGGGTCTATGGCCTCATTATGTCCAGGAAACATCAAATCCACTGATGAACACCACAAATTAATCTATTCATTCAATTTCATGAATACTTTGCCCAGCAATACCTGCTGCTATATACCAAGAATACGTTGCCTTGTATAGATTTTCATTGTTTTCAAAGTAACAAATATGCTAGCTTATAGAAGTATTACGATACTACTAATTAATACTACGCATTTCCATTTGGCAGATACAGACTCAAAAACAAGTTAACTCTAAGTCCAACTTCTCTACCACTTTTTTTTGATATTTTTTTATTAGATATTTTCTTTATTTACATGTCATATGACATCTCCTTTCCCAGTTTCCCCTCCAAAAAAAAAAAAAAAAGAAAGAAAAAAGAAACAAAAACAAAAGCAAACCCCTGTTCCTTTCCCCCTCCCCTTGCTCTCTAACCCACCCTTTCCTGCTTCCTGGCCCTGGCATTCCCCTACACTGAGGCATAGAACCTTCACAGGGCCAAGGGCCTCTCCTCCCATTGATGACTGACTTAGCCATCCTCTGCTACATATGCTGCTGGAGCCATGAGTCCCCCTATGTGTACTCTTTGGTTGGTGGTTTAGTCCCTGGGAGCTCTGAGGGTACTAGTTAGTTCATATTGCTGTTCGTCCTAAGGGGCTTCAAGTCCTTCAGCTCTTAGGTCCTTTCTCTAGCTCCTTCAATGGGGACCCTGTGCTCAGTACAATGGATGGCTGTGAGTCTCTATTTCTGTATTAGTCCGGTACTATCAGAGTCCGGATGATATCAGGCTCCTGTCATCCAGCACTTGCCAGCATCCACAATAGTGTCTGGATTTGATGATTGAATATGGAAAGGATTCCCAGGTGGAGCAGTCTCTGGATTGTCCTTCCCTCAGTCTCTGCTCTATAGTTTGTCTCTGCAACTCCTTCTATGGGTATTTTGTTCCCCCTTTTAAGAAAGAATGAAGCATCCACACTTTGGTCCTCCTTCTTGAGTTTCTTGTGGTTTGTGGATTGTACTTTGTGTATTCCGATCTTCTGGGCTAATTACCACTTATCAGAGAGTGCATACCATGTGTGTTCTTTTGTGATTGGGTTATCTCATTCAGGATGATGTTCTCCAGATCTATCCATTTCCCTAAGAATTTCATAAATTCATTGTTTTAAATAGCTAAGTAGTACTCCGTTGTATACTAAACCACCAAACAAAGACGAATTGCTTTATGCTGCTGTGGCCTTAAGGTTTTATATAAAGATACCTTAGGACCTAATTTTCTTTTCTTTTCCCTCTGAGATAGGCTCTCAGGGGCTTAGAATTACTTGGAACTCATGATATAAAGGAATGTGCATACACACTTTAAATGAAATTCTCTCATCTGCACTGATAATGTACCCTTCAAGAGCTAAAGATCATCTAACAAAAATACCAACACCAGGCATGAGAAGCTCTTGTTTGAATTGTTTAGTCAGGGTTGTCCAAGAGAGTCCTAAAACATAGAATAACTCTTTCCCTTGGTTGCTCACTAGAGGTCGATACAAGTCTTTACTGTTGAAGATACCATGTACTTCCGACACAGGGCCCAGAGGTCCCTAAGGTAGAACTGACCTAAAAGCCTCTTCCACGAGGAGTAGGTTTCCTTGTACCAGAAAGTACCATGTAAGCTTCCAAAGGAGGGACCCAACCAATAGTCCTCCCCAGCTCAGACACCTATGGATCACAACAGCGGCCAGCAGGACACAATGACCCTATGAGCGCAGGAGAGGCATGTTTACCTCGATGCTGACCAAAAGCTCTCTAATCGACCCTAAAACTGGATCAAAAAGAGGAAAATAATGTCTGGTACTGGGAACCTAGCCAAACTACTCAGGCATAGCAAAAGAGGAGGAAAACTTACAACTGTTACTTTACAATACCAGCATAAAGCCTAACTACATTCTTACTATTTGTCCTTATACTCAGATAAGTGTACTCCTCATCCCTCATCAAGGAAACTCCTCTTTAGAATAGACAAAGACCGTTACAGAGAACCACAATCAGGATGTAGAGTTGTAAAGTCCTGTCCCAGCTGATACACCTATAGAAAAACATCTGAACCTTAGACTCGGGGGACATTGCAGAGGAAGGGTGGAAAGACTCTAAGAGAAAGAGGATCAGAGAGTCTGCTGTGAGATTGTGTCTCCTAGTAACGTCAGAAGCTATGCCCATAAAGTCTCAACAGCATGGCTGCCAAAGCATGAGCTGAACGAGGACAGCGCCAGAAGACATGTTAACACAAACAGAAGAACTACAGGCAACTAAGAGACACTTAGAATGGGGAAAATTGTCTTCCTCATGGAAGAGCTCACCAGTTAGCTATCCAATACCGAAGGGTCAGTCCTGAAATCATGCTTATGAGTAAGATAACACAGTCGGAGCAAGGTGTATTTATGTACTTAGGAATATATGTATCCACATGAACATATGCATGTATGTAAAAAAAAAAAAAAAGAAAAACAGTTCATGAGGAAAAAGGCCATGAATTGGAAAAAGAGCAAAAGAGGATATATGGGACTGTTTGAAGGGAGGAAATGATGTTATTATAATCTCAGAAAATAAGAAAAACAATTGAAATTAAAATCAAAAACAAACTTTGAGAAGTCAAAAATACTTTAGCAAAACCAAAAGGTAAGTTCAAACGAGAATATATAGACTGATTAGGAAAACAAGGCCCAGACTAAAGTAATACACAGCAGCCAGATTCTCATGTAACAACTGCAAACCATTCTGAGCTTCCAGATGGACAGAATGAAAGAGGGGAAGACGTTTCATGGTGTCTATAAAGAACAGACATGGGATGTCTTGAAGGAAGCAGTCTCTCTTCCTTGGCACTTAGATTTGAACACGGTAAGTCCAATACATTGAGAGAGGTTTTTTTGTTTTTGTTTTGTCTTTGTTTGTTTGTTTGTTTGTTTTTTTAAACTGATGAGGTATGGAAAGTCTTCAACATTGCTCCCAAGTGGGTAGAAGTATAAATGCAGAACTATTTTCTTTAGTCCATGTTCCTAATAAAGATGAAGAGCAAAAATGAACCTTTTTTGATCTTGCCCATTTGTACTATTTATTTTCAGAAATAGGTGTCTTGTTGTATGATCATGTTCAAAGATTAATCTCTTTCAAGATTTTACTTTTGACAAAAGAAAGCAGGAGACTCCCCGCCCCCACCTTGCTTCTTAGGAACACTATGGGAACTTCTCTCCACCTCTCCAGTGCTATCTTTTACTGTGTCCCCCCTTAGGTGAGTTCCCAAGACAAAACTCTTTGCTCTCCCATTACCCATGCTATCCCAGAAGTTTAATGTTACACATTTTATTAACATGTTCTTCTGATGCAAATTCTCTCATAAGACTTGGGAACAACTTCTTATCCTCTAACAGTTGGTTACAGCCATGATAATGAACACATTGCATTTCACTCTGCTGCCTTTGTTTATCTGGGCAAAGTCAATTCACTGTCAGTAAAAGGATGACTGGACCCTAGCTGCCAGAAATAGCAATAAAAACAGGCCCACACTTGCCATTGTTGCGCTTTCCTCTCAGAATTTAGACTATCCATGCCTTATATTCCCCTCCTTCTCTCTCTCCTTCCCTCCCCTCTCTCTCTGTATGTGTGTGTGTGTGTGTGTGTCTGCTGAGAGAGTGCAGATCTCCCTCAAAGCTCCCTAACTTCCCAGCTTCCTCATTTTCTGAAAATGTTCTCAGTGGGAAGATCTCCTCGTCTTTCTGGATGGCCGTGACAATGGCACTTGATGATTTAATTATGCAGCCACTAGGCTGCCTAGATGGCAGCTGGCTAGGGAGGATGCAATCTGTGACTGTGGAGCAGAGCCAAGTTAACTGGGGTTGAACCATGACCTTGGCCTCCTGGGTGGGATGAACTCTCAGTTGATTGTGCTAACTAACCACCTTCATGACAAGGCTAACAGCCCTATTAATAGTGGGGATTTGTATTATAGAGCACTGGTTGTGCCAGGCTATCATTGGGTGTCTTTATAGAGAGCATTTCCTATGAGCCAACTTATAACACAGTCTCAGCTCCCTGTGAAGAATGCATATCCACTCTTCCATGGAGGGAGATTGTAGACAAATCAGTTGGCCTGAATCTCCTGAGTTTTACCTCAAGACTCTAATTTACAAGTTATTAAACTTGAACTTAGTAGTGGTAGGATCATTCTTTCTTCGTAATTTGTTATTTTCAGCTCTGGTACTTGAGCCCAAGCCACATTCTAGTTAGGCTCTCCATCATTGAAATATACTCTTAATTCTTTTTTATAATGTCTGAGAATACCTCTCTCTCTCTCTCTCTTTCACTCACTCTCTCTCTCTCTCTCTCTCTCTCTCTCTCTCTCTGTGTGTGTGTGTGTGTGTGTGTGTGTGTGTGTGTGTGTGTGTGTGTTTAGATACCCATGCATAGGAATGCTTTTGCATGTAGATGCCAAAGGACAATCTCAAATCTTTTTCCTTGGCAGCTGTACTCCTTATTTTTCTAGACAAGGTCTCTCACTTGCCTAAAGTTCACCAAGTAAACTTGGCTCTCTGGCTACTAAGTGATAGGGATCTGCCCCTGAGTTGACATAAGAAGCGAGCACCATCACACCTGGCTTTGTAAGTGAATTGTAGGGGATCAAACTTAGGTTTTGTTTCCAAGGCTAGCATCTTGCAGACTAAGCCACCTTTATAACCCCGAGAATCACATCTTGGTGATGAATAATGGCTAGGAGAAAGTCCTAGTTAGCATTTTATTGCTGTAACAAAGACCATGATCAAAACAACCCTGAGGAGGAAAGGGCACACTTCATAATATTAACTTTGGATCATAGTTCATCCTCAAGAGAAGTCAAGACTCCTCTGTCTCTGTTTCTTCTTCTGTCCTGTGACTTTCCTGATCCTTGGATTTAATTATACCCACAACCATATTTTTCCAAATATGTTCACATTCTTCTGGATATAGGCATCTTTGGTGACATCATGATGTATAAACATGCATTAATTTGACTTGTCATATTGTAAACTTTGGAGACAACTACTTTTCCCTTTGGTTCTCATTCTGTTCTTGACTATGTGACAAGTTTTAGTTTTCTAATAAGGAGGTAATTCTTAACAATATCTTAAGTTGTTTAGAACTGTTTCTTAAAGATATGACATGGACAGATTAGCATACTCTCTTACTCACTGAATGTTCTAAATAAAAAGTAGATAGGGTATATTTAAAAGAATTCTGAAAGAATTCATAAACATATGAGAATGTCAGTCATTCACTAGAGGGGCAAGTATCATAGGTTGCTTTTAAAGTTATTTCCACATTTTTTTTTAAAAAAAAATCTGTGACTATACCTATATTACCTTTTTAAATCTGAAAAAGAGACAATGAAACCATTCTTGTCTGGAAAGAAATATAATCCTGTGTAGATTCTGTGTACCCTGTTAGCTATGTCTGCCCATGAAAACCCACACAGTACAGATTAAATTAGCTATGCAATTAAAAATTTAAAACTCTCTATTAACTTTGGGAAATCCTTTTCAACTCTCTTACTTCTGATTTTTCCATAGGTATCACTGATATTTTCAGTGCCAAAGTCTTAATATGCTGAGGGCCATTTAAGAGGAACAGCGCTTGTTGAAGGTCCACAGTGTAGAAGATGATGCATAAGATGGGCTCGGACTGTGAGAAGATTACTGTTTTTGAGAGAGTCCATGGAATACAAGGAACCTCCGTCAGAAGCAAGGCTTGAGGAAGGACGGAGGTGGGGGACAGCAGTGTATAAGCCAAGAGGTCCAGTCAGATGTGAACTTGTCCAGTCTACTACTGTCATCTCTGAATGCATATATTTAGGGTTAGTCATCTCTCAAAGAAAGAAACCACCTTGTCTGAAAAAGTGTTATTTGACCACTTTTATATGAAGAGTGGTGTATGGTGAATGAAGAAAACATATCAAAGGGCAGCAAGCAAGACTGAAAATTAAAAGTAAAGAATCTCACCATTCAGAGTTAAGTATACAGACACATACACACACACACACAGACACAGATACATACACACACACACACACACATACACACACACACACACACACAGACACAGACACAGATACATACACACACACACACACACACACACACACACACACACAGATGATGGTATGTGAGTATGCTTAAACCTATAGAAACATGGATGTTTGTGCTAGAATATGTAACACCTGTGTGCAAAACTGAATAATGTGTCTAAACTTGGAGACCAAATTGAAAAGGAGGTGACCTCTCTGGAGAGATACAGCCCCATAGCTGCATGCTTTGGCAAGTAGAGAATCCTTTTATGCAAACAAGGAAGAGGGCACCAGTTCCTTTGACTGTGAACATTCACTTGCCAAGCCTGATACTCCTGTCGTAGGACAACTGGGACAACTGCATGCAATGGCCCAGAAATGGAGACATAGTTCCCTTGTAATTTCAGTGTTTTATCATAGAATATTTGATACATATAAAACAATGTGTATGCTATACAAACAAATCAATTTTAGTGAACGTATTTAACCAATTTCAGAGCAGAAGTATTCACAATACAATTGGCTTCTGCCATCTCAGAAATAGCCTTTCTTTCAAAAGGGGAACTACTATTTTAACTCGGTTTATTATCATTCTGACATAGATATTAAGCCTTTTATGACTTGTTTTAAAACTCATATTACTTTGTTGCCTAGTTTTTAACTAAGCAAACATCTTTTATGCCATAAAATTTTATTCTATAATGTTGTACAAACTACAAAGTATTCCAATCTTTACTTGTACTATAATTTAATGAAGTCTGTTATTATGTTAAATTAGTTAAATACTAATTATGTTAAATTAGCATAATCTAACAAATTAGAGGGGCAGACTCTTATTTCCAATGTTCCAACAAAATCTTCATGATTGTCTTTAAGTTCCTTCTAAATGAAATCATAGACAACATCTTGATTATTTTCTTAAGAGAAATTCCCAGGCATAGAATTAGTGTGTCAATGGAGGGATGATGCTAAGGCTGTGGTGTCTACGAACAGTGGTGTCGTGTTGTTAACATGATGAAGAAGCTGCCTAATGGGCACGTAATCACTGGACCAAAGAAGTTCATTCAGGGTCAAAAGAAAATGAAAGTACGCTCCTGATTTGCTTCTGTAAGAGAAGCAAGCTGTACAGCATACCTCATGGGGGTGCACTCTCTGTTCCAACTCAGGATGTTCATAGGAATGTGGAATTTGTAAGCACGAAGCATCACAAGCCAGTCCATGGAAATGTCATACTTTCATGTGTGGGATCCATAGTCAAGGTATCTTTCTCTGTGGTAGTTTAAATGGAGATGTCTCAAGAAAAGGCCTCTAAGGAGAAACCGAGTTAGAATACACAAATTAGGTGCTGTCTACCATTCTCTAAGTACAGAGGTCAAGGCTACAAAAAAAGGGACTCCCTTTATAAGATCAGATGAGCAGAGAAGAGGAGAAAAGGATCGTGGCTCCTGGGTAGAGCACAGTTAACTGAGCTATTACCCAGTCCGGCCTTGACAGGTATTCAGCCAACAAAAATATTGCTTATATGTTAGTATACTTCCTGCTTTAATAGGCAGTTTAAAAAATATTTTTCAAGAAGCCTATTTCAACTGATTGAATTATTTGAATAGTATGCCTAAAATCTTTATAATAGAAATGTGAATGCTTTCCTTTCCGTCATGTCTGGGGCAAAGAAATTAAATTTGTGTGTTAACTAGATTGTCAATAATGCATTTCAAAAGGTCATAGTGTCTGGACTTCAACAAAATTATATTCTTATATAAGGAAATATTTTTCTCTTGTCAAAGAACACACCAGCCATATCTTTCTGCTTTGGTATGCAGCACTGGCCCATTTTTGTCAAGTGATGAAACCATGCCTGCTCAGATCCACACACACACACAGAGTAACAGCACTTATCATTCATTATGTCTCAGGCTTTAGGGGAAACTTCATCCTTTTAACAGGAAGCTTCCGATGTCTATCAGAGGGCTGGGCGGAGGGCAAGTGCGGTCATCAAATAAGTGGAAGCCACATACCAGGATCAGTGGTACAGGGTCGACCATCTATCTGTAACTGTCACTCAGGGCTAAGTTAAGGGGGCACAGTGGAGGGGAATCAGCCAGACCCTCACACAGAGGCATGGAGTGGGCCCTTTATATTTTCTGGGGGAAGGGAAACCATGTTACATAAGGCCCAGCCTTTGAATTTCTTTTCTAGATGTCTTTGAGGATTATTTTCCATTGATTCCACTAAAGTTTTTGTTTATCTGTTTTATTTAACGATACATAGTTTTAGACCTATCACAGCAATATACTAAATTTTTAGATTTTAAAAAAGTGACAACCATCTTTACAGAACATACTTGTAAGAGGCGATTCCTCACCTCATCACTGATGTTCATTAAGAATCATGATCCATGCTAGCAAGAAGAGCCAAACACACTTATTCTTGAACTCTGGATTAGAACTTTACAAAAAAAAAAAAAAAAATTCAGTTACAGAATCCACTACAAAAGCAAGTTTATGAATTGTTTAAGTTATGTCAAGGTAGCTTTGTCTTGTGCATATTTTACCTATTTGAATTCACAAAGAATGCTTGGACACCTCTCATGTCTCAGGCATTATGCCAGCTGTCAAAAGGACAAAGGTAGGTACTGTGAGAAATGAGGTCATTTACATACACACACACATACAAACACAAACACATACGCACGCAAAGAGAGAGAGACAGAGAGACGACAGAGACAGACAGAGACAGAGAGACAAAGATTAACAGATATTGGGGATCTAAACAATGGCTACTTATTATAATCATCTAGAGAACTCTACAACAGTACCATGACTGAATTCTTACTATCAACCTCTAAAAGTTTTTTTGGTTTTTTGTTTTTTTTGTTTTTTTAGCTCATTGTTTTAGCTGGCACCCTGCCAGTCTTACAAGCAATTTAAATGATTCTAAAAGGTGATCAGCAGTCACAATCATGGCATCAAGTCACCTGAGCACCCTCATGAGTTCGTCATTGAGAGTTTCTGTAGGATCATTATCTGAGCTCGATTAGGAGGACTGCTGGGGATGCCAGGAACTCCAGGGCAAAGCCGCTGTAGGAATAGCAGAGAACATAGACGAGCGTGAAAAGGTACCGATTACAGGCAAATGATCTTGAAGGGGACTTTTTTGGAGTAGCCTTAGCACCGAGTACATCAGAGACATGAGATTGAACAGGTGAAGTGGAGACACGAGATTGAACAGGTGAAATGGAGACACGAGATTGAACCGGTGAAATGGAGACATGAGATTGAACAGGTGAAATGGAGACATGAGATTAAACCGGTGAAATGGAGACATGAGATTGAACAGGTGAAATGGAGACATGAGATTGAACAGGTGAA
>JADRCD010235446.1:0-22307 GCA_019843815.1 Montemys delectorum
TTTTTATTTTTTATTTTATCATATACTTTAAATTTTATAAAATATTGTAATAATAAAATGAGTATTATAAAGGTTGTTTGATATAAAACAATAATCAAGTAAACAGTCTTATGTAGATGCTTATCTACAGCAATACTGAAAATATATACATTTTTCTCAATATAAAATTTAAATTACTCCAAACATATTAATTATGATATTTTAAAATAATATATCACTATTAGTTTTTTAATGTACATAAATATATAAAGTCTTTTTGTTTGCTAGTTTGTTTTGTTTTTAGTAGGGCTTAAAATCTTGGTTCTTAATGTGGTACAAACCCAAAATAAGAACAATTTTTAGACATTGGAGTTCATTGTAATAAGGCTGTACTTCAATGTCCCTCGCATCACCAAAGGATTTTACCTCTATAGTAGCTAAGCTAAGAGTTAACAGTTCTGCTGCACCAAGGAATGAATTATAGGCATGATTTTTGGATACATATTTTCTGCTATGGTCAAAGCTATTTGACTTGAATGATTATGTTCATTCTCAGCCCACAGGGAACAGGTTACATTCATTTAAGAAATGGTATGTATATTGAGATAGTCTATTCATGAAGTCATTCACCAACTGTTTCAATGAACAATGGTTCTGTTTAGAGGGTGGCATAGACATTAGGTCAGAGTAAGAATCTAGTTCATTGGCTGTGATGATTTTGAAAAGCATTCCAGAAAAAGAGTAACTTATAAAGTCCTCTTCTTCAAAATTGATATAATTTTAAATATCAAACAAATCATTCACTCTCACTCTTTGTTGTTCCCTTATAAGCCACCTCCCAAATAAATTGTCTACCTTTCTTTTGGCTGTATAAATAATTTTGAAATATGTAAACTGTTCTGAAAAACATAGTATAGTGTAAAAACATCAAATAAACAATCCTACTAATAGAGAGGCTGAGATAGGAGAAGCATGATTTTAAGACCATTATGTGCTTCACAAAAAGATACTAACATGTACAAATAAGCAGAAAGTTTATATGGATTGTTGGACCTATTTCTCTAATTACCAAATTAGAAAGACAACTGGATAATAACCAACAAACTTCTAATTCCTCATATTTTTGAATTTCTATCGATTAGGATAGGTTGTCAATATTAATTTTCACATTAAGAGATATTAAGAAAAGTAATTGTTACTTTTTGTTAATTTTTGTTGTTAGAGGTGGAATTATGCTTGTGTGGGTTTGTTGAAAGATTACTTTCTTGCTTCTTCTAGGGTGTAGTTGTGCTCTTTATTTTGGTGTTTTCCGTCTATTATCCTTTGTAGGGCTAGATTTGTGGATATTGTGTAAATTTGGTTTTGTCATGGGATATCTTTTCTCCATCTATGGTAATTGAGAGTTTTGCTGGGTATAGTAGCCTGGGCTGGCATTTGTGTTCTCTTTGGGTCTGTATGATATCTGTCCAGGATCATCTAGCTTTCTTAGTCTCTGTTGAGAAGTCTGGTGTAATTCTGATAGGCCTGCCTTTAATATGTTACTTGACCTTTTTCATTTACTGCTTTTAAAATTCTTTCTGTGGTTAGTGTATTTAATGTTTTGATTATTATGTGATGGAAATAATTTCTTTGCTAGTCCAGTGTATTTGGAGTTCTGTAGGCTTCATGTATGTTCATGGGCATCTCTTTCTTAAAGGAAATTTTCTTTTATAATTTTGTTGACGATTTTACTGACCCATTACATTGGGAGTCTTCGCTATCTTCTATACCTATTATCCTTAGGTTTGGTCTTCTCATTGTGTCCTGGATTTCCTGGATATTTTGGGTTAGGAGCTTTTTACTTTTTGTGATTTCTTTGACTGTTGTGTCAATGTTTGCTATGGTATCTTCTGCACCTTAGATTCTCCCTTCTTTCCCTTGTATTCTGTTAGTGATGCTTGCATCTATGACTCTTGATCTCTTTCCTAGGTTTTCTAACTGCAGAGTTGTCTCCCTTAGTGATTTCTTTATTGTTTTTCGTTCCATTTTTAAATCCTGGATGGTTTTGTTCATTTCCTTTGCCTGTTAGAATGTGTTTTTCTGTACTTCTTTAAGGGATTTTTGTGTTTCCTCTCTAAGGGTTTCTAGTTGTTTACCTGTGTTCTCCTGTATTTTTTGAAGGAGTTATTTATGCCCTTCTTAAAGTCCTCTATCATCATCATGAGAGATGATTTTAGATCCTGCTTTTCTGGTGTGATGATGTGTTCAGGACATTCTGTGGTGGGAGAATTAGGTTCTGATGATGCCAAGTAACTTTGGTTTCTGTTGCTTCTGTTCTTATGCTTGCCTCCCGCCATCTGCTAGTCTTTAGTGCTACTTGCCCTATCTACATCTGACTGGAGCCTGTCCTTCCTGTGATCCTGGTTTTGTCAGAACTCCTCAGAGTCCAGCTGTCTCTGTGATCCTGTGATTCTGTGATCCTGTGATCCTGTGATCCTATGATCCTGTGATCTTGGACCAGTTAGAGTGCCTGGAAGTAGAGCTTCCTCTGGGTATTATGGAACTTGCTGAGGAGTTTGCACCCAAGGTCTTCTCATGGTACTGGCCCAGACAGACCAGAACAAACCCTGGGTCCTGCTGGCCCCAGTCACTCCCAGTGTTGAGACAGATGTTGTGTCCTCCTCACCTCTGATCCTATGATCTTGACTGTGCTATAGAGCTTGGATGTGGAGCTTCCTCTCAACTTTCAAATATTAATTTATTTATTTTCTGTTGCTTGTACATGCATATGTGTACATACCAAGATACCTATAACAATCAGAGGATAGCTTGGGAGGTCATACCTCCTATTCTAATGTGTTTGCCTTGAAAATGGAATGTGGGTCTTCATACTTGGCAGCAAGCTCCCTTAACTACTGATCCGTTTTGTTTGCCATATTTCTAAACTTTCTCCCTCTTCCTATATTATGTATATGTTTCTCACTTCTTACTTTAAAAATAATTTTGCTAATCGTATCATTCTTTCTTCTGTTTCTTCTTTAAAACCCTCACTTTTAGGTGATGGGAATGTTAGTGAAACAAAATATTGGCTTTAGAAAGGCATATTTTACTCTTTAATTTATATTGTTTGTGTCCCACCTGTCCTCCCTTTGTGTTCAATTAGACAAAGGGACTTTGTTTAATCTTATGGACAAGGCTACTTTGCTATACAAATATACCAACTGTGCAGTATGGAAGAAGTTGTAAGGAGAAAGGAGACTGGCAAATGGGTAGTCACACAAAGTAGTTTGACAAAGAACTCCTTCAAACCAACCCTTTAAAACTATCAAGCCTGAGCACATTATAATCATATTTTATGCATGTATATATATATATGTACATATATATATACATTTATTTATTTATATTTATATAGTAATAACCATATCAAGGCCATTGATTTGAAATGATGAAAGTAGGAACTTTGGAAGGTTTAAGGAAGAACAGCAAAAGGAGAAAATAATATAATTATATTTTAGTTAAATATGATTTTTAATTTTAAAAAGCTATTCAGCTTTCTGCAAAAGTGGTAAATATTATTGCATTTGTCCCATTTCCTGCTGATTTTGGTGTGTATTACAGCTGCTGAAGGGATGGTGTGCAACCACCTATGTTCAAATGATGGTTGTTGGGGACCTGGGCCAGACCAGTGCCTGTCATGTCGGCGCTTCAGCAGGGGAAAGATCTGCATAGAGTCTTGCAACCTTTATGATGGGTAAGAGACCACTAGGCCACCTTCATCTCATAAGCTCTAAGCTACTGATTAAAGCAAAAATCTGATCTTTAGAAAAGCAGTGAGAATTTAGAATGTGTGTCTACCAAGATTTTTTAAAAGCTCCTTTATGTTGCTTAGGAAGCTGTTTATGCTTGCCTCTGAAGGAATGAATCTGCCTTTTAATACCATACTGAACTTTTCCTTTATCTTTTCTACTTCTGTCCCTCCAACCACACATTCTTCCCCTCCCTCTCTTCCTCCCCATCGATCCTTCTCTCCCTTCTTCTGTCCTTTCTTCCTCTTTCTGAGGCTTTTTCCATTTTTTCCTTATGTGAGGTCATGTTATATTCCCCAAGCTTATTTAAACTTCTAGGTCACATGGTGTTCTTGCCTTAGGTTCCCCAGTGACTGGGCTTTAGAGATGCATACCATCTCATTGGCCTGGTTTTTTTGTTTGTATATATATATATATATATATATATATATATATATATATATGATAAATGGGAATAGCATGATGTTATCTATTTTGATTTTGGGAAGTGAAATACATTTATTAAGGTCTTGTTAAAGTTGAGTAAAATATTTATCTTAAAACCTAATAAAGTTGGTCAAATAAATGCATATTTATAAAAACAAGAAGTACATTTATAAGTATATATTTATAAATGCAATATTTTTGGCATGCATACACATAAGGAAAAGGGGAAAAAAAGACTTTTCGAAGGAAAAAAAGAAAGTCAATCAATTCAGTCTAATTTATGTCCAAATTCAAGTGACAAAAATCAATGTGTTTCTGTAACTCTTAACTATAATGAGCCATCAAAATGGAAGAGAAAGTAGTTATAATAGAACTTTGAAACTTGAAACCTATAGTTTTTCCTACTTAGCATACATTCTGAATCCTTGAGACCAACACAAAAATATCAAGCTGCCAGTTAAAGATTTTTGATGGCAATTGTATAGTTTTTAAGAAATAACATCTAAATAAAAGTTTTCTTCTTTTATAGGTGATACTTAGTAAACTAAATATAAAGTGTTTAATTCTCCAATAATAGTTTTGGTTTTAAGACTTAGATTTTGGAAACTTGGTGTTAAGGTATTCACTCTGCATCCAAAGACTGACTATGCTATCACAGTAGTATCATAGTCTATAACTTTAGGCTACATCCAAATAAAAAGAACTCCGAAAAACCACAATTAAGTCACCAGGAGAGTGGAATAGGAAGAGCAATGATGAATATAGGGTATTCAATGGCTCAGTGACTCTTAAAGACTACAGGCAACATCTCTCATGAAAGCAGGAAGAATATCAGGAGCCCTGTAATTGGACATTAGCAAGGAAAGGCAATGGTCTCCCTATTGCTCTTATAACATGTGTTTACTCTATAATAGTTTGTATAGAGAGGTCAACACTGGGGTAGAGGAATATAGAAAGTACAGCCTAAGTTTTAGAAGCATAAAAATTATGTTCTTCATTTGTCACCATAACCCCTTAATGGCTGAATTCTTTTATTCAAAACTAGTAATTATCTGAAGCTCCTAAGCTTGCTAGTCTCTCATAATATTTTGTTAGACTTTTTTTTTTTTGGTAATTTTTGTGTACACTTTAAATACTGTCCCTTGGGTCATTTTATCTTTTATTCTAAAGACCTCTTCAGTCAAGTACTTTAAGATCACTTGTATTAATGGAGCATAAAAAGGCTTGTTTTATAACTGTGATTTTGAAAGAAGAAAATTTGTGAAAGGTTTGATCCAAAACAAATTAATATCTTACTGTATAAGTACTAAAACAATGTGGCTAAATGTATAGGTTGTATACAGATGATAACTTACTGATGCTCTATATTTTGAAACCATACATAACATTTTTGCCTTTGAAGAAAACATACTAGCATATATGTATGAAAATGCCTAAGGAAACTTAATAAATTATGTCCCAATTTTATATATTAATAAAATAGAAATGTAGGTTTAATATTAATTTAACCAACAGAATATACAACTTACACTTTGGAATTCCATTGCTTATTAAGACTTTATATGTTCAAGTGAAACAAAAAGGGAAAGGAATCTTTTAGAATTTACCATATGATTAATTTATAATTATACTATTCATGTTAATATTGGTTTCAAAAGATGGCTCAGGACACTAAGGCAGAAAATTATAACCAAATTAAATATAAAAATTTAATTAGTGATCAACTTTGTTAATGACACCAAATTATCTTACCCAACATTTCATTTTATATTTTAGTGAAAACAGAAAAATTTAACATAATATAGATGACTTGTTCCCAATTACCAAAGTAAAATATTTATATTAGACTTTTAAAGAGATAATTATCTATTCAAAACCTATAATATATAAATAGGCATAAAATGTACTGATATAAAATGGCATGTCATATTCACAGTAGATTACAATAATAAAGTTTTAAATTCTGTACATTAAACTATTTTATTCCACATAGAAATACTTCAAAAAGAATTAGACTAAAAGAATGTAAGAAAATAAAATATAGCATAAAAAGATATTTCTAATACTCTAAGGTTGATGTTTTAACAGGCGATAAGATATCAAAGTCAGTTTTGAAGTTCAGTCAATAGTCTTGGGATCTGAAGGACAAGGTTGGAGCACATTTATATAGCCAGCAATTAAAAACCACAATGATTTAAAAATTAAAACTTCAACCAAGAAGGATGTTTTATATGGATTCAAACAGATGCAATCTTACTCAATGTAGTAAAAGTTATTCTGCTGTGTCATCAAAAGAAATTATTTTCTATTTTCGGAAAGAACTAGAATATCTCTCATAGGAGAGAGCTTTCCTGAATGAGACAATTGTTGAGCCCAATCAAGGGCAAGGAAAACCATCTGGCTGCTGTATATCTTTCCTTTTAATGGAAATCTTCCCCCTTAATGCATAGGAAAGTGCATCTGTGGCTCCTGGCACGTTAGAGAAACAAACTCACGAATTTACTCTGCCAATAGTACTCTTAGCAGATGTTGCTTCATTTGTTAAGTTGATGGCTTGTTTGCTTACACCTTCTCACACAGTTGATATTTTCACAGGGAATTTCGAGAGTTTGAAAATGGCTCCATCTGTGTGGAGTGTGACTCCCAGTGTGAGAAAATGGAAGATGGACTCCTCACATGCCATGGACCAGTAAGTCTGAGGACTTTAGTGGGTGTGATTGTTCATTTGGTATCATGTATATAAATTTTATATCATTGCTTTGGATCTGTATGTTTATTCAATTGGTATTTATAGGATACTGAGGGAAACTATGTTTAATACTTAAAACTAGCAATGTACAGATTCAGAGGAGAGATAAAATACTAGGAAATCCAATATCGTATACATATTCCCCAAATACTATATTTGAATAAGAAGTCTGTTGGGGCAAGACACACTATTTTAAAAAAAAGACATACAAGTAACCAGCTTAAATTGAAGTGATGAAAACTATACTGACTGTTTAAAAACACTAATGAACGAGACAATGAAATATACAAGTATAAAATTTCATGCTGTTCTGGTGAAAACTATAATGCTGTTAATTAATGTGTATGATGGCAGAATGGAGAATACTAGTAAAAGGATAAGATGAGCTTCATAAACTAAGACATAAAGTGGTATGATTGATGCTGTGTTAGAGAGAAGGGTCCTAGGAATACATATCCATCATGAAAACTCTAAATGCTGGGGAGGCTTTTCCACAACTGAAAGTTATATTAAGGAGAAAATGATTCTAGTTCTCAGATGCCTCACCCTTTGGTTTCCACACCTCGGGTTTCTCAAAATCAATCTGTGTTTGTCATTAAAATTGATCCATTCTTCCTTCTTTAGATAAATACTTAGTTCTTCTGTTACGGAGGCACCCCTTAGGAGGGAATTCAGGATCAACATTTGGACACAAGCAAGAACTCTGGTTTCATGAAAATGTATTTAAACTCTCAATGCTATACATTTTCTATGAGTATACTTATTCAGCATTTAAGTCACTTAGGAAAAATAAAGAAATTAGCCCTCCAAAATTCCATTGGGCGTCAGAAAGCCAGCCTGGAACTCTTTCTGTAGGATGTGGAAAAGGCAGTCTTCCCAAGGAGGAAAATGCAAGCATTTTGCATTTCAAGAAATGGAAATGCAATTATGTGGCATGAACAACTAGTCTACAGGATGAAATGTTGCTCCTTAACATTTATATCGTCCAAGGGGATCTGTAATTGCTGCATTTCTCTGCTGTGAAGAGTCATGATAACACACTTGATCTGCTGCATGAGACAGGCACATTCCCAAAGAAACATATTCCATCCCAAAAGAAAGGAGGTTTCCCCAGTGGGTTTGGGGAAGCAAGTTCTGGTGTCTACAAGAGCATCTTAAGGGTAACACATTTAGGTGGCAGTAAGTCATCTAATGGAAACGAGGTTCCTCTTAGAATTTAAACACTTGGAATTGAATGATAAAACAACCAATCCTAGGCCATTTCCTCCTGATAAGGCTGGGAGCATCAGATGTCTCTAGACCTAGTTAGTGTGTACTAGGCACAGTCTTCGAGAAATGCTACTGAAAAAGTGACTCCTGAGGTTGACACACACTGTTTAGTTTGTTGATTGCTGCAAGTGTGGCTGCTCCATAGCTTACTTTCCATCTTTTTGGAACATAATATTTTGACATGTATAATTTCCTGTTCTTTTTACTCCCTCTTTTATTCTGCACAAATCTCAAAGAAACATACTTTTTGTTTCAGTATGTGCCATTGTTTAATGCTGACTTTGCATCAAGTTCCATTGCTGTTTTTATATGTTAACCCTCATTCAATATTACTCTTCCAAAAATCACAAATTTATTCATATTAGTTTTTTTCTCATTTTGTTCACATTCTGTACCTTAAAACTGATGGTTTTATATTTCAAATGTTCCGCTCTTCTGATATTTCAAAAAAACAAAGTGTTACTAAAAACTAATACTTTCAGTACGATTAATTCTATTTATAGGAAATTAATTTGTTTATGAAATCTAAGTATAATATGTACTACACCATATTTTGGTACAATAATTTCACAGGAGATTCTGTTTTAAAATGTTTGATGTTTCTATGCTGGAGAGATAGTTATGCAGTTAAGAACTAAGCTGTTCTTCCAAATAATCTAAGTGAGCTCCCACATGACAGCTCACACCTGTCTGTAACTCAAGTTTCAGAGGATCTGACACCCTCCAATAGACTGACATGGAGTCAAAAAACCAAGGCACATTAAAAACGAAAGTTTAAAATGTCATGCAAATGATTTCAACCCATGTACTTCATTTCTCAAATGTGATTATACTGTCCTTCCCTCTCCTTTTCACTCCTCCTCTCTTTCCCTTCAGAAAAAGGTAGGCTTCTCATGGAAATCATCCAGTCCTAGTCTATCAAGTTGCAGAAGACTAGGCACATCTTCTATTGATGCTAGAAAAGGCCACCCACTTAGGGGAAAGGGTCCCAAAAGCAAACAGCAGTGTCAGAGACAGCCCCTGCTCCTGCTTGGTGTCCCACAAGAAGATAAAGTTGAAAAGCTGGAATACATGTGCAGAGGGACTAGGCACACACTATGCAGGCTCTGGAGACCGCAGTTAGGTGACTATGAGTCTTTATGTCCTCAGGTTTTCTTGGGGTGTCCTTGACCCCTCTGGCTCCTTCCCTTATCACTTAGATTTCTCTAGCTTGTCTTCATGTCTGACTGTGGGTGTCTGCATCAGTTTCCATCAGTTGATGAGTGAAGCCTCTCTAATGACAGGTATGCTAGGCTCCTGGTTGCAAGGTTCAGTTTTTCTTCCACACAGTAGTGTGTTCAGGGTTATATATGTAAAATGACAGCTGTTTATTAAATGGGATGGTGTTATCCTACACAAATATGACAGAAATTTTTGCAATCCTCAGAAGAGTAGAAGTGACCTAAAAGATGGTCTTTGCTTTGATATGCTGGTCTTGATTGTTTTATGTATTATTTGTGTTATCATCCATTCATTTTCCCTACTTTCATTTCCGTGAATACATCCAATGAGAGAGATCAATTAAGAATTGTGGAAAGGGAAATAAAAGAGAGCAGGTGTAGGCTGAAGAGGCAACAAAAGAAGAAAAGGAACTAAACAGGTGGAATGAGCTTTTAAACATCTTTTTAAAAGTTTTTTATAAGTTATTTTATTTACTTACATTTCAAATGTTATCACCCTTCCTGGTTTTCCCAACACAAACCTCTACCTCATACTCTCTTCCCTCCTGCTTCTATTAGAATGCTCCCCTACACATTCACAACTCCCACTTCACTGCCTTAGCATTACCCTGCACTGAGGCATCGAGCCTTCATAGGACCAAGGGCCTCCACTCCTACTGATGCCAGATAAGGCCATCTTCTGCTACATATGCAGCTGGAGCCATGTGTCCCTCCATATGTACTCTTTGGTTGGTGGTTTAGTTCTTAGCAGGTCTGTGGAGTCTGGTTGGTTGATATTGTTGTTCTTCCTATGAGATTGCAAAACCCTTCAACTCCTTCAGTCCTTCTCCCCACTCCTCCACTGGGGACCCTGTGCTTAGTCCGATGGTTGGTTTCAAGCATCTGCCTCTGTATTTGTCAAGCTGTGGCAGAGCCTCTCAGGAGACAGCTATATCAAGCTCCAGCCAGCAAGCACTTCTTAGCATTAAGCAAAAGTGTCTGGGTTTGGTGGCTGCATGGATCCCCAGGTGAGGCAGTCTCTGGATGGCCTTTCTTTCAGTCTCTGCTCCACTTTTCATCCCCGTATTTCTTTTAGACAGGAACAATTCTGGGTTAATATTTTTGAGATGGGTGGCTGATCCCATCCCTCAAACGGGAGCTGTGCCTAACCTCTGGATATGGTCTCCACAGGTTCTCACTCCCGTTGTTAGGTATTTCAGCTAATGTCATCCCCACTGGTTCCTGGGAGCCTCTTGCTTTTCTGTCATCTGAGACTTTCTGGTGGCTATCCCCAGTTCTCCATCCTCCATTGCTCTGTTCATTTTTCTAAAACCCTCTGTAAATCTTCCCCATCTCCTTCCATACCTGATCCTGCCCCACCCCTTTTTTCTGAGTTAGGGTTAGGGTTAGGGTTAGGGTTAGGGTTAGGGTTAGGGTTAGGGTTAGGCTGAAGAGATGTTCTGCCATTAAAGGCTAGGCTCACAACCAAAAATATAAGAGCTTTTAAACATCTTTATAAAATGTAAAGCAGCTTTTATAGTTCATCAAAGTTGTGCTTGTATAATAATCCTATCCTAATATTTTCTCTCTGAAAGTCTTAAAGCTATCCAAAAGGAGTCTCCCCCTTGTTATTACCCATAAGCACTGACTTTACAGCATCCTCACTTCTAGATGACATGTTCCTACTGGCAGCATAGTAGGAGGAGGCTGGAACGCTCAGCCCCCACACTCTTATATATGGCTTCTACTTCCATTTCATTATTCAAAGTAAGCGTGGTCTTCCCTACACTGGGAGGTGAGTGGCAGTCCTCACCCAGGGATGACAGCATCACTGTATAGTTTTGAATAGTATCTTTGTTTTCTTTAGAAGCTACGTGAGAAAGTCCACTGGCACTGAGAAAAATAATGTAATGTGCACATCAGGATTTAATCTGTCACTCTATTGGCTGTCTGGATAGTTGAGTTCAGAGTCAATTTAGTACCAGAGAGATGAAAGAATGAGCCTTCATCTTTGTCACTCACTGTACCTAGGCCTTTAAAACCCTGTGTAATACCCCAATGTGTGAGTATGCATTAGATGATTGCCTAATGTAATCATTAGGTAATTCTATTTAGGAAAATAAAACAGGAGTCAGTGCACTTCAACCACTTAGAAACTTATTAAAATGCATTTTAACTATGTCATCTAGGATACTTTGTTTTGTATTCTGGTGAAACAAATAGTCGTGAAATGATAATATTAGAATGTACTTATGAAAAATTATTTTAGTTCATGTCATTTTTATATCTTGTAATTTTAGCCTTTATATTATAAGAATTTAGTTAAAGAGTAATACCTGATTCATACTCTACCTAATCTACTTATTGTAAGCTTTATTCTGCATTCTGCAAGAAGCATGTCTCTTGTCTTGTAAAATAAGTCATGCCACTGAGCATACTTGCACAGTAAATGATTTTGTATAATAGATAGTATTACGTGCCTAAGTACCCATGAGCAGGTGTTAAAATTGGAAGCATGTGAAGTATTCTTCTTTGGGAGGAAATGAGAAGTTAACATTAGCTTCTCATTTAGGTAGAATGTGGATCAGGTTTCATAAGGTAATTTAAAATTACTTTATTTTAATTTTGAGTTTCAAATCAAAATAATGGAATAGATAGCTACTTTATCTAAATTCACTAGCTTCTTTCAGATTGCCTTTTCTTGTTTACATTGCTATCTTTCTTTAGATCATTCTTGTTGCTTTTTGTTGCATTATTTCCGACAATATTTAGCTACTTTTAGGTTATCATTTTTTTATATATTTAAGGTCAAAACTATGAAAAAACAGTATTTTAATAAAACTGTTCTTAATTTTCTTTAATCTCAAAATATACTAAGCCTTTCTTGCAAACTTACTTCCAGGATAGTATCATTTTTAGATATTAAAATTAGTATTAAAATTTTAATCTTGTGACTAGGCATGGTGATACATGCATATAAGTCAGCCATCTGGAGATTGATGAATGAGAATTATGTGTTTGAGACCACTGTGGGATTATCTGGGAGACACTGTCTTAAGAATTAAAATAAAAAACAAGTAAATACAGATTTACTTTTATTATTGCTTTCATATATTTGTTTATGAACTTTGTACTTATTAAAATCATTATGTAAATTATAAATGAAAATATATATGTTTCACTATATTTTACTTAGTAACATTCATGCTACCTTCATCATTGGATAAGTTTTCATACTTTTTTTAACTTTAAAATATTTATAAGATAATTTTTGGTATTTGCTTATCAGCATGTACATTATGTGAGTCTCAAGACTGGTCTCTAGTTTTCAAAAATCCATGTAAGTGTATATCACATCCTTTTAAGCATCAGCATAAGACAATTTGAGACAAGAGTAACCAAGAATTCTTATATGTATAGTATCCTTGATATCTGATAATTCAATCATAGTGTATTTTAAAGTTTCTCTTTAAAATATGCATTAGAAAAGCATGCATGCCCTGAAAAGCAGTGGATTCTAATTTTCACCATGCATTATTTTTCATTAGCTCTTTTGTAGATATGTATTTTCCCAGTAATGGTAATAAACATACCTTTGGAAAATTTATTATTTTCATTTCCTGTTTTACCATTAGGAATGAACCACAAGAACAAAATGTTGATACCCTTTTGAAACAAACAAACAACATGCAACAATAACAACAATATCAACAACAAAAGTACTGGGACATATTAGCATAAAATTAAGTCACATTAGAAAACTGACATGAAGAGTAGAAAAGTGAGACATGCTGACTACAAAAGGGGTGTGTTTCCAGAATATATTTAATAACATGATGCTAGTATGACTTCACTACATACAGCATTGTACAAACAACCCTGAAGGCTCTCTTAGTGCTGGTTGTACTTCAATAACTTCAACTTACGGTGGTGTTGATGGAACACTCTCCCTTAGCGGACAACAAACTTGTCATTCACAACGCCTAAGAAAACTAAATCACATAAATACATTGCAGAGGGTTTTGAACCCAGTTTTCTTTCTCCATGCTGATTTTCTCTTTTCATATCTCAGGGACCTGACAACTGTACAAAGTGCTCTCATTTTAAGGATGGTCCAAATTGTGTGGAGAAATGTCCAGATGGCCTACAGGGAGCAAACAGTTTCATTTTTAAGTATGCGGATCAGGATCGGGAGTGCCACCCTTGCCATCCAAACTGCACCCAGGGGTAAGCATCCTCGCTGGTCCAAGACTATGGCATGTACATGTTTTCAAATGAAAGTATTAATATGTTTCATTATTCATTATCCATGATGCTGTCTACTTACACTGAAATAGTCTATGGAAATACCTTGATTACATGTTGATTTTAACAGAAATTCTTTCTAGGTAAACCTCATAAATATCTCTGCTTACAGTTTGCCTACTTTTACCACCCTATTAACAACTTCATGAAGCTAGTGTGCTTTGTATGAAGTCTAGAAATCACTCACTTTTGATAATATATTCAACATATTAGAAGATGCAAAATAGTACTTATGTCATACAGATTTTTTATTAAATGTATAAAATGGTTTCTATTTCTTTACTATTAAAACATCAACTAAGAATATCTCTTTAACAATTAACACTTTGGATTAGCTCTTCAATGGAATCTGATACTAGGCAGCCATGAAAGAGAAGGAAGAAATGATAGTCTGCTCATATGTGTGTTTACAACATAACTGATATTATTTGTTAGTCATGTGAGTCACTTTATTGCACATTGTCCTAGAACATAGTGTTCTTTCACTTTCATGAAATAATTCACATAGATACATACATATTTACCATTCAAGAGGAAGTGTTGTGCAGCATAACCTGTGGTATTGATAATAATTGGGTAAACACAAATTAGGGAAATTGTTTTTGTTCAGTGTTATGGCCACTTATAGAGACATTGGAGAAAGAACACTGTACACCAGTGGAAATAATGTCACCTCAAGCAAATCCCAATCTATTTCTTTAAAATAAAAACTGTCTTATCTCAGTAAGAATTCTCCCTCTGTATCTTCTAAAAGATAAATATTGATAGAGTTGAGAACATTTTAACACACTATCCTCTCCTCATAAAATTTCACCCCCATTGTCAGTACATACCATCAGTGTATGCATAGAAATTATGTAGGCACATAATTGAATACTTTATATCTGGCAAGAAAGTAGAGGTTTTGTAAAGAGATTGTCCTGCCAGATGAAAGCCTCGCTGTTAGAAGATATTGAAAAAAGGAAACGAGCAATATCATTTTTTGCCAAGACAACATCATTTTTTTGGATGCTGCTAGAACTTCCTACCAGTCATGAAATCAGCTAAGTCACTCTGTGAATTAGCAGGTCCTCAGAAGGTAAGACAATATTCTGCAATAAAAGTCAAATGCAGCCCAGAAGAGCTGACTGCCAAGTTCTTACTCTCTGCATAAGCACACAGACTGAAGGCACTGGGACAGTCACCTACACACTTTGCTTCAAGGAAAACAGAAGTAATAAACGGTTCCCCTTGTGAGTTTTGGTACGCTTGAGTTGAGAGTATTTTTTGAAAAAAAAAATACAACTAGTGCTGCTGTTGCAGAGGAGTCAGCAAGAGAAAGCGAAAACTTTGCCTGCGAAAATCATCCACAAGAGGGTTTTATTGTTTTGCAACTAAAATTAAACCGGTAAATTATTCAATATAATGTCGATGTCAACAGCTGTTGCCATTCAAAATGAGACCTTTTGCTGTTTTTGCAAATCTAATTACAATGAAGCCATCAGGGAAATGAAAAGGAGAACACAGAGCCTCGTCTGGATGTGTGGCTGGAGTATCTTCTTCGTCAGCCTTTTACATCGTGATTGTATAATAAAGGAAACATAGAGTAGAAGGAGGTAGAAGCTCTGGCCAATGGAAAGGGTTCAAACTACCACAGCAACAAAACTGGGCCCTCATGCAAAAGGAAAGCTGAGGATTAATGGGGGAACAAATCTTTTGAGGTCACTGGAGAACTCCAAATAAATAGAAATATGCCCCTCAACAGCTCCAGGTTGCAAATAACAGTGAGATAGAATGGGCTGGCTGTGTTTCATGGCATCTTCCAGGACAATGTGTCTTCAATGGGTGACTTTGTCCTGAGATCTTATCATTGCTTCCATTGAACTTACCCTTTATCATAAGCTGCATAGTCACATCCACTGATTCCATAAAAATGTTGTGATTCCAGCTCATAAGGAGAATTCAGGAATTCTTACATTGCGTAAACTAGATCACAGAATACCCTCTGTGTTTGGCATCATATACTGAAGCAATGAGGTGACCTCAAGAGTTCATCCCTTCTTTTCAAATTGAGTGTAAATATATTGAACTATGACCCAGGGAAAGACCATAGGTCAGTGAAATGATGGGATAAATGACCTTATTCCTCAGTGCATCTATTAACTGAGCGTATCAGTCAGCAGGTCAATTCTACTTCAGAAAACAGATTTCCTCTCTTGCATGTCCATGTTTTTCAGGTCATTCAATAACCTGGGATGATGGAATAGTTAATGGAAATAATATTCCCAATGACATTTTTAAGTAATAATGTTCTTCCTTTGAATGTAATTTAACGATTGTCCTGAAAATAAAATTATCTAATACCTTAAATGTATTTTACTACTCCAAAAGTGAATTAAATAAATTGACTCTAAAACTTCTTCAAGTACTTTTTAAAAAGATTAACCATTTAATCCTGATTAGAAACCTCTCACCAGTAACTTTAGGTGATAGAAAGAGAGGGGGAGAGAGAGAGAGAGAGAGAGAGAGAGAGAGAGAGAGAGAGAGAGAGAGAGAGAGGTAGGAAGGAACGAATGAAAGACATAAAGAAAGAAGAAAATATTGTCTCCTCTTGCCATGACTAGAGACCATGTTTTAGCAACATGTTATTCATTTGCTCTCTTCTGTGGGATACATACTAATCAACCTGTTTTCTTTCAGTTACTATTCAAAATACCATCACTAAAAACACCTAGGAATAGAAAACATGTTATTACAGCCTTCATTCCTAGGTTACAGTCTATCACTGAGGGAGGTAAGAACAGAAATTCACAGAAAATCTAAAAGGAAACAAAAAGCCAGTGAGAACCCTGCTTGCAGATTAGTCAAAAGCGCAATGTTCACATAGCCTTCCTGTACCACCCAGGGCTACCTGCCTAGAATAGGTGGCACTCATAATAAAATGAGTCCCTTTGCATCAATAAATGATCAAGACAATCCCCTTCTGATATACTCACACACCAATGTTATTTAAGCAATCTCTCCAGTCAAGATTCTAGTCTGTGTAAAGGTGACATTTAAAGCTAAGTAAAAGGACTGCTTTATATCAAAACAGTCATATTCAGATATAGACTCAAATTTAAGTTATTCAATTTATATACCAAAGAAGAACTTTTTATGATGTACCGAAATGATTAAGAATTTGAAAAAAAAAAAAGATAAAAAGAAATTTAAAATAAAGATTGGTCGTGTTGGCACAAACTTTTAACCCTAGTGCTCAAAAATCAGAACCAGGCAAATTTTTGTTTGAGGCCAACCTGATTGTTATAAATATGCAAGCGCTGCACAGAAAGACCTTGTCTCAAAAAACAAACCAAGACAACAAAACAAAGGGAAAAAAGAATAAATTTCTAACATAAGAATAATTATTATATTTATAATTGACAATATGTAAGTTTTAAAGAGAACTTATAAACTAAATATCACATAATGCACAATGAATACATTGTTTTCTACAGTAATATTATTTGATTCTGTGACATTTCACTATCTACTTAATTTTCTTTCATTTTAATCAAGACTTGTATTTTAAATGTGGATTTCAATGTTCATTATATTGAGCTTTATTCTAAAAAGATTCCAACTAAAAGTTTTCTTACTATTCTTGTCTTGTAGTTATCATAGTCTCTTTTATCAATTCTTTCTCTATAATTTTCAAGTTTATATAATGACAAATATTCATTGATAGACACCTAAAATGAAATTTGCTTCTAGGAGTCATTCCATAGACTTTCATATTGATAAAAATGAATGTATGCTATATCTCATTTCAAAAACTGGCGATTTTCACAAAATGGAGTATGCTTGTCATGTAGGTAAGAAATCACTTACGCATCAGTATGGAGCAAAACATGTTAAACATGTCACGATCCAGAATTTCATAGATGGTTTGGGGATACATATGCATGTTAATGGATGTTTTGCTATTTCTATCACTATTGTAATTTGGAAACCTAATTTTTGAATTGTTTGATTCCTGGTCCTATCTTGCTCCCTTATTTGCTATTTTTTTGTGCTTCAAAATATGTTTCTTTGAATTTGTGATATTGCTGAATCAATATACATTTTATATTCTGATCAACTGCTTATATATAGTAAGTATGGAGACCTAACGCACACTGCCATCTTTAAATACATGGTAATTTATATTTTTGAAAAGTGGACCCACCTTTATCAACCCATGTCTTTCTTTGTCTTCTTCAACCATCAGTTTATAAACTAATTTGAACCCTAGAAATCCTCTGTAGTAACCTCAACAACTTTGCTCAACCCTTGTTCATAATCTCTCACCATTTCTGCCTGCTTGAATGCATGGCCCCATCTGCAATGTATTTCTCAACTCACAAAAAAAAAAAAAAAAAAAAACCAAAAAAAAAAACATAAGGACTTTTATGTAGGAACAATTATTTTTAAAGTTCTAATTTTATTAAATCTCCCTGGAAATTTTTTTCTATTTTTTTCTTTAATTTAGTTACAGGGACAATACATATTTAATTTAATTTTAGATTTGTCGTGTGTGTGTGTGTTTGTGTGTGTGTGTGTGTGTGTGTGTGTGTGTGTGTGAAAGACAGAGAGAGAGAGAGAGAGAGAGAGAGAGAGAGAGAGAGAGAGAGAGAGAGAGAGAGAATTAATGTGCCCACATGTATCCAGATGTTAGAAGAAGGTGCCCAATTCAGAGCTAATGTTCCACCCTTTTGCAGGACATCTCGATTTTTCCATAGGTGAGAGGATGCAAGCTCTAGTCCTCGTGCAGGTGCAGCATGTGCCCTTACCTGTTGATGTTTCTCTCCAGTCCAGTTTTATTCCATGGTACTTTCCCATGTTACATACAAAAGACTGTCTTAAGATGCATGCCTTTAGAGGTTCTTGACTTTCCTTTTTGGAATGCGATCTTTTCATATCATGTACCATTCAGCCATCTTTCCACTTCCATGATCTCAACTCTTCCCCATGTTCCTTTTTAAAAGAGTTGGTCCCTACAGTCGTGGCTCAAAACTTTTTTTCCCAACTTGTAGGAAACATTTCTGACTTCCCATAAAATAAAAACAGTAAAGTCTAGACTCAAAGAAAAAATTAAAGTGTCAGTCCCTCCTCCTACAGTGAACATGTGAGGAAACATGTCTCTCCTTTGAATTTTTTCTTAAAACTCTACTCAAATTTAAATCACTGCTCATATTTTGCCCATTAGATCTTTTTCACTTAGAAATATTATACCATCTCCTAACTCCTTCCTCCCATCCGCATTGCATTAGTGGCATTGATTGAGATTCTAGTCAGAATCTCAATGATTAACCTGTGAGCTAGTAACCATTCCATCTATTTGTTTTATTATTCACAACATTGACTAACTGTTCCCCATGCCAAAATAGCCAACCTGGCTCCAACTTAACTAGTCTCCATGTGACAAAGAGATTTCAGATACAAATCTAGCAATGTAACAGTTTCCATTTGCAAGCATACCTTTTGTTTTTCAGGGTAGCCTTCCAAATTTTTATGCTTTTATATTTTGATACAAGTACATAATGTACATTATGTACATCTGTCTTTATTTTTCTACCAGCTTTTTCTCAGTCCTCATCCTGATGATCCTCTCTCTTCTCCTAGATAGTTACACTTTTTCTGTGTCGTGTGTGTGTGTGTGTGTGTGTGTGTGTGTGTGTGATTTTGCATAGTTAATATTTAGTAAACACAGATGAGTGGAAAATTAAAGTATTTGTTTGCTGAAGTTCGCTTTTTGTTCCCTATGATTGAAATAAAAAGTTTCATTATGTATCTTTACCACATTTTTTCAGCCATCCTTCTGAAGCGAAAACCTAGAGACAGGCATGGCATTTTTCAAACTATCCAATGGCTCTCCTTTGTCTACTAAGTTAAGTCGCTCCAAATCTGTCCCCTAAGATTCCTCCATTGTCTTTCTCCTCTCCTTGGGCCTGCCGTAGCACTCTCCTCCGTCTGTTTAGATTGGTCTTTTAGAGAGTATGCCTTGCTTTCACACTATGCCTCTGCTTCTCCTACTGGACTCCCTAACACTCACTGATACTCCAGCTGTAACTCAGTATCTCTAAATACAGCTTGCGCTGTAACTCAGTATCTCTAAATACAGCTTGTGCTGTAACTCAGTATCTCTAAATACAGCTTGCCGACTCTCTCCACATGTTGACCATGACCTACTAATATGACATTCTGGTGTCCATCCTCCGCACTATTATATTTACAGAACTATATTGTACCTGTCTGTTCATGCATCGGTCATCTTCAAACTGTGAGCTCAATGGAAATAAGTGGAAAAGCATCTAATTCATCTCATTCATTTCTCCCTGCAGCTTCTTAAAGGCTACAAGCACTTTAGTAGGCTCATCACACAGGCTTATTGAATGAATGAAGATATTTCATTATTCACACCCTCTCCTCAAACAGAATCTCATTTACTGTTGAAAGTTTTCTTTTCTTTTCTTTTCTTTTTCATTTTTTTTTTATCTTACAAGGATCATTATAAAGATTATATGCAAAGTGCAGCTTTTCAAACTCTCACTTGGATATAAGAAGTAGACAGTTAATTTTACAAAATGTCAGTACTGCAATAAAAATAGCATTTTGAAGGTGATGACACAGGAACACATAAAAAATAGTGATTTAGAACAGAATAAAAGAAAACTATATGAGACAAGTTTAGCGTTTTGTTTTTGTTTTTGTTTTTCTTTTCTTTTTTTTGTTTTTTTTGTTTTTTAGTAGTTTGTTTTCCAATTTCAATTGTTTTGCTTAGATCTAATGTATGGCACCTGGCCACTAATGTGTGCTCTAGCT
The DNA here is from genome assembly GCA_019843815.1 of Montemys delectorum. Taxonomy (NCBI): domain Eukaryota; kingdom Metazoa; phylum Chordata; class Mammalia; order Rodentia; family Muridae; genus Montemys; species Montemys delectorum. The sequence continues at coordinate 20,538 of JADRCD010235446.1, forward strand.
GCTCCTCTTTATTTTATGGAATTTTGTGACCATTTTTGTAGGTTAAGATTTACTTGTTCTGCTCAAAGTTGACCCTCAATAAAAAACAAACAAACAAACAAAACCACAGGAAATAGCAAAGTGATTTTCTACCTAGTAGAACATCTGTAAGAGAATATATGATGAAAGGAAGAAGTGGTGACTTGTGGTTATCAAAGGAATTCTGTTAGCTCGCTAACATCTGGAGTCAGTTACAGAGGTGCATATGGGGTGGCCACATCTGTGGGTGCATACAGCTCCTTTTTCATATTTTAAACCTGAGAGTTTGGGAAAACATGCATACTTTATAGTACCAAACAAATTAATCAGCTCTATAAATTACATCGCCAGGAGGTGTTTATCTTTGAAGGAGAAGAAATAGAGAAATTAAAAATTTCAACTTGTATATATTGGAAAATACAAGAAATATTTCCATTAGGGCTCAAAATGAAATTCTAAGAATTATATATTAGAATTCTGTGTAATTAAATAAAACCAGCAAATACTCATCTTGGTAGATTCCTTGGCTACCTCTGTATAAGTTTATTCATTTATTACAGAGTATTTGCTTTTGAGTTCAAAATTACAACAGTTTTTAAAAGTTTCTGTTTACAGATCATATTTCTGCTACTTAAGAGTGGTCAAGACATATTGCAGGAGGCCAAATCAATTCATTTGATTTTTAAATAAATCCGTGTTTAATGACAAAAAATAATTCAAAGAGATTCATAACCAAGGATTGAAATAATCTGATTATAAAAATTATTCATGGGAATTGCATTAAAATATATTAAACTTATTTTCTTCCAAGATCCTCTTTAATGAGCAGCAAGCATAAGGCTATTCTGTTACAATTAATTGTTCATTGCCTTTTTATTGATTTTTTTTGGGGGGGGATTTTACATAAACCCAACAATGTTTTAAGAGAAATGTTATACATGAAAATAGCCATAGTCATATCAAGTAATTAACATAGCTGTGCATGGATATGAAAATTGTAAGTGAGTTGAAGGTTTCAGAAATGACCAACACATGTACAAGTTATCCACGTGAGCAGGTAAGCTTTCCACTATTATCTCCGTGTTTTCTGGCATTTGACTTGACTGGTACTTTCAATTCATTTCTGTGTTCCTGCCAAGAAGTCATTTCCCCTTAGTTTCTAAAAATATACTGTTCCAGAAACTGTCTAATGATACAAACAAGAATGTGGCACATTCAGTATTTGTCTTGCTATCTCCCTGGTTCTTTTCTTTTCTCTTGATGACTGATTTCTCTTTCCTTGTCTTTCTTTTGAATTGGCATCTCTGCAGGTGCATAGGCTCAAGTATTGAAGACTGCATCGGCCTGATGGATAGGTACTTGGTGTGCTTGCTTCCCATGTTCATCCTCCAAGGCTCCATGCGTGAGCACTGGTGCATGTGTGTGCATGCCACTGTGGATGGAGAGTGATGTTTTCTGTTCTGCAATTGCTTGCAGGTGTAACGGTCCCACTAGTCATGACTGCATTTACTACCCATGGACGGGCCATTCCACTTTACCACAACATGCTAGGTAACATCAACCATGGTTCCATTTTATGACTCAAATTCTTTCTTAGTTACCACAGATTAAATTAGTAACCAGTTGGGATAATGTTTTAATGGACTAAATGAGAACTTTTGATTCAGTTCTTGATTTTTACCTTCATTCATTATAATTTCAGAGCTCTACTTAGTAATACTATTGATTTTAAATTTTGTTCATTTAAAAAAA